>SJXQ01009788.1:28968-53246 GCA_006408695.1 Aepyceros melampus | reverse complement strand
TACTACAAAGCCACAGTCATCAAGACAGTATGGTACTGGCACAAAGACAGAAATATAGATCAATGGAACAAAATAGAAAGCCCAGAGATAAATCCACACACCTATGGACACCTTATCTTCGACAAAGGAGGCAAGAATATACAGTGGATTAAAGACAATCTTTTTAACAAGTGGTGCTGGGAAAACTGGTCAACCACTTGTAAAAGAATGAAATTAGATCACTTTCTAACACCATACACAAAAATAAACTCAAAATGGATTAAAGATCTAAACGTAAGACAAGAAACTATAAAACTCTTAGAGGAGAACATAGGCAAAACACTCTCTGACATAAATCACAGCAGGATCCTCTATGATCCACCTCCCAGAATACTGGAAATAAAAGCAAAAATAAACAAATGGGATCTAATTAAAATTAAAAGCTTCTGCACAACAAAGGGAACTATAAGCAAGGTGAAAAGACAGCCTTCTGAATGGGAGAAAATAATAGCAAATGAAGCAACTCACAAACAACTAATCTCAAAAATATACAAGCAGCTTATGCAGCTCAACTCTAGTTGACTGATTTTTAGAATGTTGATGCTCACTCTTGCCATCTCCTGCTTGATCACATTCAGTTTACTTTGATTCATAGACCTAACATTCCAGATTTTTCCAATATACTAAATGAAAATTCATTTTGCAAAACAATATGTAATATGAGTTTAGAAAATAAGTATAGCATCTGTAAAGGTCTGTGTGTGTAGAAAAATTCTGGTAAAATATTTATTACATTGTTAATATGGGTTTCTCTGGGGAAGGAAGATACAAATGCAAACAGCACACTTTTGTGTCATTCCAACTGTTTACAATAGAAAATATATAATTTTATAGTAAATACATCATTTTAAAGAAAAATATTGCTACATGGTGTCACAGTGATAACTTGAAAATAGAGATTTACTTGTACACTTGTTTAACATAAGTCAAATAAGCCCCATAGGTCTTAGGAATGTTGTGTAAATCCAAGGCATGTTTTCAGCTGGTAAAATTCTCTGCCTTTTTGGACAGCAATGCTCAAATCTAGGTCCATCTCTGTTTGACTTCAGAGGTAAGATTTATAGTGAAGATGACAATTCTTTAGATCAATCATTATCATTTTGCTCTTGGGGAGAATAATATGCCTAAAAATTATGATATAATCTATAGAACATATTTAAATAAAGGTAATAACATCTTAAAAACTACATTTTTATAATGATTTAACTTTATAATTATCAATTTATTAGATCTCAGTGACATGAGAAATATAGGATCTGTCACAAAAATCCTCTTTATATTTGGATGTTAATTTCTTAGCTTCAAGCCACAAAACAACTTGGAATAATGAAACATTCTTTGAGATTCATTACCAGTTGTGCTACCCTTTCATCCTAGTTTTCCCCTACAGAGCAACAATTTCATAAGACACATTTAGCAAATGCAGTCATTACTGGCATGGCTCTTGACTGTACCAAAAAAGGGAACTGTGAGCTGACTTATTCTGAGCTTCTGTGATTCTAACTCTCTAGATCTTCCTGACATAACCAACAAAAAGTGAGGATTTTGGTGGGGTGACATTCAGTTCCTGCTCATGTTCTTTGTATATTTATGTTGAGCAAAAGTATCCTTTGGGAAAAATAATATTTAGAAGTATTATTTTAAAACATATAAGTCAATTTTATTGCTCAGTAGGTTTGAGTTCTGGTTTCTTTATATCTGGGCTTTTGCAATAAGAGGAACATTGCGGTGCCTTGGGGTCTAGAGAGACTTACACAGATGTTTAAATCACTTCTAATAAACATTATTTTGCTAAATTCTGAGGGATAATACATTTCAGGATGATAGAACCCAACTAATACCAAAAAAATTACCATGATGAAGTTAAAAGTGGGCTTTAATTATGTTTTATTTAGCTCTATTTATTTAGTTCTATCTTTCTTCATATTAAAAAATATATGATTAGTCAATAAAAACTATACAGGATAAACAGTTATGTAAAGAAATAGAAATTAATGTTATTTTCTGAGAATAAACAAAGATTACTTTGTACAAATTTATGAGTTGGCTACATTTGGCACCCTCAAATCTGCTATTATGTTACCTTTCCAGATGATTTATCTACATATTTAAAAATATTTTTGTGGTTATATTTTAGTCAATCATGGTAGAAAGAATAAAATATTCTCTTCTTTATGCAAATTTTATAAACCAAAGAGAAAGCCAAACTTTAAAAAAAAGTCACATTTGAATTGTAAAATTAGAAACATGACTGCTTAAAATGTCACGATACATAGCATTCTAGGCTATGGTAGGGAAATTTGATTTCTTCAAGGAGATTGAGGAAGGGTAATGGAAGGAATGTGCTATTTGGGCTGAAATATAAAGGTATTAATTACTAGTGATTGAAGAAGAGAAAAAAGAGCATGTCTGGTAGATGATCTGAATGTGCAAATGTCCTGTAGGTATAATGGGCAAGCACCTGTAAATGTAGTCAAGGCAGTTCATGAAAAAAACGAGTGGGTCAGCTGGAATACTGATTGCAGAATTACTCTCCCACCATTGACTGAGACTGAGGAGTCAGTACTATAAAGAAGCTACTGGACAGTATATCAGTTCAGTCATTTGAGCTTCCTGGACACATTTTTTAACCTTGACAGTTTCAGTATCTTTATGTTAACCGTCTTAATAGCACTCACAGCAAAATCTGCTTTATGTCACAAATAGAAAAAAATAATCCAAGGAAGGAAAATGTGAATGATACTGATGATGTAGAACTTCTTAAAAATCATATAAACAATAGAGCATCACCAGATTTCCAAAAAGTTGAGGCCATTTTTTTCTTCTTTTTCCCTTTATCTTTCTCCCTCCCTTCATCTCTCTGTCCTCCCTCCCTTCTTTCTTTCTCTAGAATGATAGTAATGATTAACTTTCTTCCTCAGCTCTGTAAGCTTACAAGTGACACAAGAAAGAAGACAATCCAACAAAGCTGCAAAGCCAGCACTGGTGAGATTCCATGATGATCATTTTCACGCGAAAGTGGGATGCTTCCGCGGGTGGTGACTTCAGGTGTCACCAATTATGTTGCCTTCATAAACATCTTTAAATACTGAAGCCTAAGTTGTCACCAGGCCAAGTTTCACTGAGAGCTGTATGTTGGAGTTGTGTTTCTCCAGATTTAACTTCATTCTGAGCATCAGCAGGGGCAAAGGTGATCCAGAGTGGTAATTCCCTCAGAGGAGGGCTGCCTCTGTTTCAGACACTGTTGTGTCCTTAGCCTGACACATGGTTGTGCTCAACAGACATTTGTGTTCTCTCTCTCTCTCTCTCTCTCTCTTTTTTTGGCTGCACTGTGCTGGCATGCAGGATCTTAGTTCCCAGACCAGGAATGAAATCAGCGTCTCCTGCAGTGGATGCACGGATTCTTAACCACTGGACGGACAGTTGACGGAAGTCTCTCAACAAGCATTTGTACGAGTTAATATAACACTGTACTGGCTCAGACGGTAAAGTGTCTGTCTACAATGCAGGAGACCTGGGTTTGATCCCTGGGTTGGGAAGATCTCCTGGAGAAGGGAATGGCAATCCACTCCAGTACTATTGCCTGGAGAATCCCATGGACGGAGGAGCCTCGTAGGCTACAGTCCATGGGGTCGCAAAGAGTCGGACACGACTGAGAGACTTCACTTTCACTTTCAGGGGCACTCCAACAAATAATGGCAGACATGCGTGCCTGCTAAGTCACTTCAGTTGTGTCCGACTCTTGCTACCCTATGGACTATAGTCCTCCATACTTTCTGTCCATGGGATTCTCCAGGCAAGAATACTGGAGTGCACTGCAATGCCCTCCTCCAGGGGATCTTCCCAAGCCAGGGATCAGACTTGGGTCTGTCTCCTGCATTGGCAGGCAAGTTCTTTACAACTAGCACCACTTGATGAGGGCCAGAAAGAGCTTAATATTGACATGAAATTTCAAATGTAATTAGTAAGAGAGAAAAGACTATAACACCAATTCTTAAATCTCATATTATCTTAAAAATGAAACATGAGTTCAAAAAAATATATGAATCTGGAAAAAAAACACTGGATGATCAGAAAGATATGGAATAAGCATAGAACCAAAGCAAATAAAAATTAGTATTAATGCAAATTCACTTTTTAAGACTTCTCTCTAAATTTTGCTTCATTCCAATTCTTAAATATCATTATAAAAATTATCACTTATAGTTCTCATAATCATACCTATAATTATATGTGGTTCATGAAAGTGTGACATCCACAAAATAGAATATCAATTATAATAGAGCTTTTGTTATAAGTTTTCAGAAAATTAATTCAATTAATTATCATGATTAATTCTAAAAATTGAATTCTTAAAGTTAGAACTCAGTGCCTAATGACTGATTTAATGGACATCGTAAAACAATACTTCAACCAAATAAAACCATGTGAAAATGAAGCAGTTACGTGTAATATTTTTAAGTAAATAGGTCATAATTTTAGTGAGTATATAAAAGTAATAGAAAAGAGAGAGGAGAAATTACATCACCAAACTTTGATTCTCTTTTTAATGCAAGATAAGAGAGAACTGACACTCAAAGGGAAAGGGATAGACGATTTGTCCTTACCACTGTGAGTTTGTTTTGGTTCTGGTGGCGCCTCTGTGTACTGGCTATGACCAGTACATATATAAAACTCTATGACAAATGGACAAAGGATGACACATATTTGCCTAGAAAGGACTGTGCTTGATTAATGGTAAACTTTTTCTAATGCTGCCCCTACCCTCCTTTAATTATTTGAAATACTGCTTGAGTACTGAAAAAACACAAACTGGAAAAGATAGAATTTGTATATTGTAAATTGCTCACTCCACCTGAGGTCATCTATAAGACCTATTTCTGCCTACAAGAGGCTCCTTTCTCGGTATTGCATGTCAGCACATAGTAGGCACTCAGTCAATAATAATTTTTGAATGAAAGAATTTTACACTTTTTCTTTTCCAATTACATTTTGTTGAGGGTTAAAAGGATTTCTCCATTTTAGATGTTACACTGACAGCAAGGAACTGATCATTTGGGATTTTGTGCAGCTAGTAGTTGTGAGTGTGTTTAACACAGAAACACTGAGTAGTTCTTAAATAAGTTAATAAACATGTTCACAAATGTCCATGAATTGAATCTACCTTTTTTTACTATAAATTTATTTATTTTAATTGGAAGTTAATTACTTTACAATATTGTATTGGTTAAGAAAAGCACCGATACAGTATACTAACGCATATATATGGAATTGAGTAAGATGGTAACAATAACCCTGTATGCAAGACAGCAAAAGAGACACATATGTATAGAACAGTCTTTTGAATCTACCATTTTTACATTATATTCTATTAACTACATTTGTTATAGAAAAATTGCATTAATTGATATTAAAACCCTAAGATTTTCCTTAAAATCTCATATTGTTATGCTTTAAAATATTGCATTTTTGACTAATTATTCATACAGTTAAATTCAGTTGCATTAGATGGAGGTAGGTGACCATAGGAATCATATAGCATTAGTTGAATAGGGCACTAATTCCTTTTATTATTCATTCTGTAGTGTTATAAATGAAAGATTTTTGGACAGGAGATTCTCCCTGCCCATTTTTTTTATGAAGTATCTTGAAAGATGTAAAATCTATGTGCTTATAATCAGTCAATATCACTAACAAATAGACTTGAATATATCAAAGAAAAAACTGCAACAAAAAAGGGAACTACATAAAAATCCGCACAAAATTAATTTGTTTTTACTTTTTACTTAAGTATATGAGATGGCAATATCAACATTGCTATGTATAAACAAACTTGGATAATTTTTACCAGTGTAAGTTACTTTAATAAGTTTTTGCTTAAAGATAAAGGTATCTGAAATATAAAGCCAGATAAATAAAAGGTATTGAATAAGTAATTCCAAATCAGGTAATCAACTGTAATTTTTTTTTTTTAATTTCATCACACATATTTGCTAAGCACATATTTTGTACCAGGGCACTGTATTAAGCATTTATTATATACCAAGTTCACAAATGGATTAAAGAATGTAAAACTAATACTTGGTCTAAAGACATATACATCATGAATATACACACGTATTTTTACAAATTAAGCAAGATAAAGTTTATAAAAGAGGCACCTCATTGTTGTACGAGTTAGGGATGATTGCTTGAATAATCAGAGGATGTGGTGTGGAAAAGGAAGAATTTGGAAAGATTGCTTTTACTATTCAACTGTGATTATCCTTCTTTGTATTATTAAAGGACAATTCTTAAAGATATTAGGAAATAAAAGTGTCACTGAAATACATAGTGTCACTGATCCTTTGATAAATAATCAGTTTATATTTCACTCAAGCCTATCACTGGAAGCTAGAATTATCATCTTGCAGTCTCATCGAACTTTTAGAGAAAAAAGGGAACAAAACGGCATCTAGTATTTTTCTTCTCAAACTATAAAGACAGAGAAATATGCTGGCAATAGGCAAATCTATAGGCAAGATGCAATGCATCTTCCTGGAATATTTTATCTATTATTTGTGAAACAATCAAGCATTACTTTTGGATTAAAATTGGTATACACATAATGAAATAAAATATAAAATATATATTTAAGACAAAAATGTCAAGTCTATGTGACAATCGTAGTAGCTATTGCCTCAGAACCATGATGGTTAGTTACGTGCTCTCCGCACTTAGAATTCCTGCCATGCTACTCCAGCAGAGTTGATTTCAAACTCTTTCTTTTAGAAATGAGAATGAGAAGATCCCGAAAGACCACATGACTCTTCCATTTAGACTTCAGTCATTAATTCATAATAGGTTTATATTGAGTTTTTGACTATAGATGACTATTTCTTCCACCATCCATAAATTCTTCCCCTTAACCACAGTCTAATTTCTTTTTTCAATAATTTTTTGTACTTTAAGTAGCTAAGGACATTTTTCTTTTCATTTCCACTTCCCTGGTGGCTCAGATGGTAAAGCGTGTGTCTACAATGCGGGAGACCTGGGTTCGATCCCTGGGTTGGGAAAATGATCCCCTGGAGAAAGAAATGGCAATCCACTCCAGTACTATTGCCTGGAAAATCCCATGGACAGAGGAGCCTGGTAGGCTACAATCCGTGGGGTTGCAAAGAGTCGGACACGACTGAGCGACTTCAGTTACTTCACTCATGTCCTTTCTTCGTCTTCACATTTTAATATATTTTGTATTTGAGTTATTTCATAGCTTTATGTATGTTTCTTCAGATGATCCCAATTATAAGAAATTAAAGAAAAACAGAATTCACTTTTACTGTTGTCTCACACACAAACACACAGCATCCTACGTGAGGACAAACAGGGACCTCATCAAAAAACTGTTTTTGCTTTTCTTTTTTTTTATGGCAGAAATTTAATTTAATTTATTCTTCTTTAGAATGTAAAGCAATTTTTACTCAACAGGATAAGCCTGGTACTGCCTCTTGCTCGTTTGTACCTTTGCCATCAGCATAGGGAGACCATGAGAATAGATTCCACTGTGCTGAGAAAACAGTGAGACATGGAGAGAGCAGAGCTGGTGGTCTCATCTGAATTCAGCCCATATCAGTCAAGTCCAGCTGAGCCCCATTTGTGTGATTGACTAGTATTTATAATATTCTGCTCATATTTTGTGATTGCTCATTATGCATCATTATTAGGGCCAGTTTATATCTCTGAAGTTTGTATTTCTCTATCTTTAAGATTGCCTAATGGTCTGGCTTTAAGCAAAATCTTCAGACTTATCTTCAATGATTACATTTAACAAATATATTAAAATCCATTTCAGATGCATTCTTCCCTTCTAGGCCATTTGCATTCCATCGCTTTTCCCCTCTTAGATATTGCATAAAGCATTCATAATTGAGGGCTGCCACACGTGGTTTTCTGGCATTTCTCAAAGCTGGGTAGTTCTCTATATTTTACATAACAGTTAATCATTAAACATATGGTCATAAGAAAACTCATGAAAAATTCTGATATTCTATAGCAAGAATTGATAAAAAAAAGGCCATGGACCAAATGCAAGACTGTGCTTATTTTCATAGATATAATTTTATTGAAATGTAGTTACATTCATTATTTTATGTGTGTTCTCTAACTGCTTTTGTACTATAACAGCAGATTTCAATAGTTAACAGCAAACATATGTGGCCTGCAAAACCTAAAATATTTATTAGCTTTTACCTCATGAAAGAAATCTGCTGAATCCTAGTCCATAGCATAATTCTAGTTATGTATTCAATACAATATTATTAAATTCATTTTTAAATGTCACACATTATGTAGGACATCTTTATAATGAGAAGAAAGAGCAAAGTACCTAGTTCCATAAGCTCACAGTCTAATGAGTTAAACACCGAGTCACACGTTTTCATACATATAATTTCTTAAATCCCTCAAAGACGTCTCTCTGGTTGGTGCTACTATAAAAGAAGCTTAGTAGTGTTCAGTCACTTATCCACAAGCTTTTAGATAGTAACTGATAGTACCATAATGTTTATAATTTCAAATCTATTGCTTTTTCCATTGTGTCATGATACTTACTGCTTGGGTCAAATGTTTTAGTACCAGAATGAGGTGAAATAGGGATCATTATGATTGTTGGTTACTTCATTCCTGAGGAATAATTAACATATTTGTTAATCCTCACATTCTCCATTGTTTTCTCATTCTTCATTTATACATTTTTTAAAAATTGATTAAAAATGGTATTTACATATACATCAGTAAATATAGCAAGAACTCTTTAAGACACTACTACTACTACTACTAAGTCACTTCAGTCGTGTTCGACTCTGTGTGACCCCATAGACGGCAGCCTATCAGGCTCCCCCTTCCCTGGATTCTCCAGGCGAGAACACTGGAGTGGGTTGCCCTTTCCTTCTCCAATGCATGAGAGTGAAAAGTGAAAGTGAAAGACGCTCAGTCGTGCCCGACCCTTAGCGACCCCATGGACTGCAGCCCAGTAGGCTCCTCCATCCATGGGAGTTTCCAGGCAAGAGTACTGGAGTGGGGTGCCATTGCCTTCTCCGCTTTAAGACACAGAGAACTTAATAGAACATAATAGTACATACAGACATGATCTCTGAGGTAGTTTGCAATAATCGTGGCAATTTTCCCCCTTTTCCTAAACCCCACCCTTGCCATATGATTTTGTTGTCCTCAGCAGAACACCAGAATATATTTTCCTGCCTCTCAAATCTGGGCACAGCTATATAAGAAGAAAGATCCAGAATACAGTCACCATTGATGTTCCCTACTTCTGATAGGCTCGCTATTGTGTTTCTTAGACTCATTGGTACCAGACATTTTTCACAGTCGTACTTCTTTGTTTAATAGCAAATTTTTACTTTTATGTTTAACATGATTTTTTTAAACTCTGAGCCTTATTTCTTTTAATCATCCTGCACTCAGGGATGATAAGACGTTTGTATTCTTGTGTGTAGCTGACATAATTATGGCTCTCAGAGAATACAGGTTAAAGTTCATTTCCAGCTATGGAGAAATGTTAATATCAATGGCTAAATATTCAACCACTTTGCTTGATGAGTTTTTATTGCTAGATCAGCACCTATAATTTATACCTGTCTTTCAGTGTGACTTATCCTTTACAGAAAAAGGACATTACTGAATGTAGATAATAAGCACACATTTTTAAAAATGGGAAAAGTATAGTAAATGTTTGATGTATGTATAGCAAACTCTGTGACTTGACACAGAAAATAAAATAATAAATACAATAATAAAATAATAAAAGAGTTGCACATATATATATGAAACAAATTTTTAAAAGCTGTAAAAAGGTTAAAATATTTAGCTTTAAATATTTCTGGAAGATAATTCTTAAAATATAATGTTAACAAATAAAGGGATTAACCTCAATTTGGATCATTTGGTACACAAACAGGGCACATATTTTGGAGCCAGAAAACCCTTGCTTCATATCTTTCTTCCATTACTCTATGGCAATCTGTCCATAAAACAGGGGCATTGATCCTGATCTGGGAAGATGTGGAGAGGACTAAATGAGATATACTGGATGCAAAGTGCTGGCACATGGCAACAACAGAATAGTTAATTGCTGTCTTCAAATGTATTTCATAATTCAGGAGAGACATCAATATCACAAAATCATCATTAAAAGCTTTGGTGAAAAAGGAGTGGGGGAGATGGGCAATGAGAAGTTGGTTCTGGTTTATAAAATGCTGGTTACCAGTGTTTTTGAATTTTAGCAAAACAAACTAGAGTGAAAGTGAAGTTGCTCAGTCGTGTCCGACTCTTAGCGACCCCATGGACCCAGCCTACCAGGCTTCTCCCTCCATGGGATTTTCCAGGCGAGAGTACTGGAGTGGGTTGCCATTGCCTTCTCAGTTACAGCCATAGCTTTAGGCTGTTTTCAGAAGATATCCCCAGAACCAAAGAAATTCAGATATTTCATATGATAATGTGATGGTTCCTTTCAGATTACTGTTTACCCCCAAATTGTGAAATGTGTATTTCGCCTAATGTAAAACTGGTTAGATTTTACATGTCTTTCTACCTGCTCTTACCAAGGTTAGTGTTGTAGTGTATTGCACTTGACAGAGGGCTGAATTTCTAAATGGGAACTAGTTACATTAAAACTACTTTGCTTTTGTCAGAATGACTGGAATTAATTTTATTGTTTTTTTTTTTTATTATAAGTTTTGTAAGTTCTTGGCACATACAAGTAATATTAGAATCATAAGGCTTGAAGCTAAGGGGAACATTTATATTTATTCCAACATTCAAAAATTGAAGGAGACTATATTTTATTGTCTGTTGGGGAGTATAATATGTTCTTATAGGGCACCAAAGTGATCTTGTAAGTTCTGAAGAATTCTTCAGAAGGCTCAATTTCCAGAATACCTAGAATCATACTACTTAGAGTAGGGTTTTGATTAATACCTTAATAGCTATAAAAATTTTGGCAAGACACTTGACCAATCTGTATTTCAATTTGATAATCTTTAACATAGTAATATCTATTAGGAGATTCAATCTCACAAAATTGTTGTAAGGTTGAAGTGCAGCACTATTTATTTGTACTTAGAACAATACTTGGCACAGAGTGAGTGATTAATAATTTGTTAAATGTTGTCTCTTCCCTTGAAAAACAGAATGGATAGAATAGCTAATTCCTAATGTGAACTAAAATTTTCAAAGAAATTCTAATTATTTCCTTGGCTTTCACTTTCATAAAACATTTTACACTTTCTGTGCTTCAAACTGCAAATTAGTTGTTTATTTAAATATTTCATATCAATTTAAATTTTCCATTCTATGAATATTTCATGAAATTTTTATACAAATTTCATTCATTGTTTCTAATTTCATTCATTCACCTTATGGTGCTAACAATATACATAACCACAATGTCAAAATTATTACAATATATGTAAATAATACATTTTGTTTCAAATATCTTTGAGAGATGGTGGGTTCTGTTTGAGTTTAATAATTATATTGCTTACACATGTTTTTCTTTACAGACAAATTTCCTTAAAGCATTTTTAAGTAAATGAAGGGGGAAAAGTGAGAAATATTGGTCATATTTAAAAGATATTTTTTATTTTCATCTTTCCACCTACATTTATACTGATAGCAAGAAAGGAGAAGAAAAACAGTAAGAAAATGAGTAGAGAGGAAGGAAAGGCTCCCCAGGGACTTATTCAGCTTTGGTGAAACATGTAGGTCTTTCACCCAAGAAAGTCTGGGCAAATTTGAACAGATTTGGGCAGCTGAAAGATAGAAAAGCAATTTCAAAGTTAATGAGTTCCATCTTGTTTTCACATATTTGCTCTATTTTTGTTATTATTTATTAGTCTTTTGCTGCTATTCTGCTGGGTATAACTGTGCCATATGTATTCCCTTGAATTCAGCTATTGAGCCACCATCCAACACAGTGTCTCTCCTGCCTATCAGCCCACAGACTCTTCTCAACCATCTTTTTTTCTCTGATCTCTTTGCGTGATCTAGTACTATCATACTTTTGGTCAATATCTAAGCCTTCATTTAATGCTTAACATTTTTTGCTACTTCCTTTTACTGCCATTTATAGAGAAATTCAAGCATATTTGTATAACATACTACTAATAGAAATCTTTTATTATACAGTGTTGTAGATATCCATTTCCAAATTCAAACCCACTAGGGTGGCTCAGATGAATAACAATCTGCTTGCAGTACAGGAGACCCAGGTTTCATCTGTGGTTCTGGAAGATCCCTGGAGAAGGCAATGGCAACCCACTCCAGTATCTTGCCTGGAGAATACAATGGACAGAGGAGCCTAGTGGGCTAGAGTCTATGAGGTCACAAAGAGTTGGACATGACTGAGTGACTAACACATTCCACTTTCAAACAAAACTTCCACTCTGTTCCAAAACTGGAGATGAAATTGTTGCAATGTCAAATTATTAGTTTGGTGAGGATGTCTCCAATAGTATGAAGATTGTCCTTAAAGGCCTTTCCAGGAAATATTGATATGTTAGGATTTGGCCTTCATGCTTTCTTTTTTAAAATGCACAGGTTGAAGCTAGTAAAACTCACATTAAATGTCTGAATGTGTTTGTTTTATACATGCTATGGAAAATATCCTTTTATTCTGATATTTATATATGAAGCAATCTGGAAAGGTAGAAAAAGGCAAACACATAAAACCTTGTATATAAAACTGTACAGATGATAAACTTTTCCTCCAATTTATATTACATTGAAATTAGAATCCAGGCTTAGAATTAAGTAATCAAAATGCATTTGTATTTTCATATTTAGAAAAACAACTTTCACCAAATTATTGAAATATTTGCAAAAACATCTTAATTTTATTATGTAATTGAGTCCATGGAATTTATTAGCTTCAGATCTTACAGTGCCTTGGCTTATGTCTTTCATTTTTGTATTATATGATTATTTTTATTTGTCTTATTTTGTTTTCCTGTTTGTGAATGTGGAGAAGAGAAAGTGTATTTGTTTCAGTGTTCAGTTCAGTTTAGTTCAGTCACTCAGTCGTGTTCGATTCTTTGCAACTCCATGAATTGCAGCACGCTAGGCCTCCCTGTCCATCACTAACACCAGGAGTTCACTCAAACTCACATCCATCGATGGCATGGTGATGCCATCCAGCCATCTCATCCTCTGTTGTCCCCTTCTCCTCCTGCCCCCAATCCCTCCCAGCATTAGAGTCTTTTCCAATGAGTCAACTCTTCGCATGAGGTGGCCAAAGTATTGGAGTTTCAGCTTTAGCATCATTCCTTCCAAAGGAATCCCAGGGCTGATCTTTAGAATGGATTGGTTGGATCTCCTTGCAGTCCAAGGACTCTCAAGAGTCTTCTCCAACACCACAGTTCAAAAGCATTAATTGTTAAATGATGGTAATTAAAATTATGTTGGGAGACATTTCATAGATTGGCTCCCTGTTGAATGGTGTGGGGTGGAGTCAAAGCTGCTTCAAATATAAAGTGTTACATTACCATATTTATTAATCAGAAGCTTTATATTTGTTTGTTTGTTTTTTCCCCAGATAGAATAGTAAATCTTTGCAATTCTAGATATTAATCATCTGTCACTTGTGAGTTTGGGTAAATAACTCAAACTCTAAAGTATTGGGTTGAAGTGCACAGTTTTTGAGAATCATAAGAAAGAAAATAAAATGCTGATACATAGGTCAAGATGGAACTGCAACACCTTCTGAACACTTTTTGGGTATCAGAATGTTGGTAAGAGGTGAAAATTCAAAGAGGAGGATCAGCTAACAGTTGTTATGTGATTTTTATTGAGTGTTTATTTAGGAAGTTTTATTTAAACCAGAGTGTATTTATTGCCATACTTCTACTATAAAGTAGTAGCATTGGTGGCTTAGACACTAAAGAATCCACCTGTCAGTGCAGATCTGAGTTGGATCCCTGGGTCAGGAAGATCCCCTGGAGATGGAATGGCACCCCACTCCAATATTCTTGGCTTGGAGAATCCCATGGACAGAGGAAGGAGCCTCTGTCCTCTATTCTCTGGTGGGTTACAGTCCATAGGGTGGCAAAGTTAGATACAACTGAATGGCCAACATTTTCACTTTCATCATGAGATTATAAGCCTTATCTTCTTTTAAATTTCCTTACTATTCTAAGGGATCAGAGGTATGGACAAAGTAAGTCCTAAAATTTAAATTCTATCAACTCATCAAAACTTATTCACTATTTCTGGCCTTTCCCATGTAACCGATATACTCAATTTCATTGATTCAAAACCACTAATGAGAGTTCCTAGGGTCTTACATGAATGCTCAGGCAACATTTAAATGAAATTTTATCTTATGTTCCTTTCTCATGATAAAATCTTAAAACAGAATAAAAGTATTTTTATCCTTCCTCCATCTATTTCCTTTCAATGAATTCTTTTATTTCACAGGAATAAAACTTTACAAAAAGTAATATGATAGGTGGTACTATATTATCCTGAATTGAAATGAACCCTTTATCCAGTCTGATATCTTTTGACTACTTCCTTATCCATGAGCTTCTCATATATACATGCTTATGTCAAAGAGAAAAATGATTATTACAGGTTTTACATTTTGGAATTAATATTTATATATGATAGCTTCAATCTAAGTTTACTTTCTCATCTGGGATATATATTACCCACAGAATATCTCTTCTGTACAAAGACAAATCTATCATAGTTGAATTTAAAAACATAAAAGTAAAACAAGAAAATAAAAAACAAATTTAAATATTCTTTAGACATATAGCCCACTAGCAGCTATCCATATATAAACTTAGTTTTACAGAGTAGGAAAAAAAATTAGATATAATTGTGAAACACCAAGACACTATAAACTAAATAATTAATATGGAGGTTTCATTTGAATAATTTCTTTTCCAACCCCAAGGTTTATTATAATGATGAAAATATTATGGTTAAAAATTAAAGTTAATGATCTATTGCATCACAGACTTATGTTCTTTACTATTTAATATATCAGGAAAAGTTAAAATACAAAAATAACCATGAAAGAGTTGAAAGACCTAAATGTAAGACACGAAACCATATACCTCCTAGAAGGGAACATAGGTAAAACATTCTCTGACATATATTATAGCAATATTTTCTTAGACCAATCTTCCAAAGCAAAATATATAAATGCTACATCTAAAAAATAAACAACTTAATCAAAAAATAAGCAGAAGACCTAAATAGAAGACGTTTATTTCAAAGAAGACATTCGGATGGCCAACAGACACATGAAAATGATCAAAATTGTTAATTATTAGAGAAATTCAATCAAAACCACAATGAGGTATTATCTCATACAAGTCAGAAGGGCCATTATCAAAACGTCTAAAAACAATAAATCCTGAGGAAGATGTGGAAAAAGGAAACCTTTCTAAACTGTTGGTGGAAATGTAAATTGGTGTAGCCATTATTGAAAGCAGTGTGGAGGTTCTTTAAACAACTGAAAATAGAGCTATAATATGGTATAGTAATTCCCACTCCTGGGTATATGGCTAGAAAAGATGAAAACTCTTATTTTGAAATGATACTTGCACCACAAATGGCTAAGACCTGGAAACAACCCAAGTGACCCAAGTGCTCATCAACAGCCAATTAGCTTAAGTTAGGGTGTAAATATATATGCAATGGTCATTTCAGTCATTTCAGTCATTTCAGTCACTCAGCAACTCTTTGCAACCTCATGGACTGTAGCACACCAGGTTTCCCCATCCGTTACCAACTCCCAGAGCTTACTCAAACTCATGTCCCTCAAGTCGGTGAAGCCATCCAACCATCTCATCCTCTGTCGCCTCCTTCTCCTCCAGCCTTCAATCTTTCCCAGCATCCGGGTCTTTTCGAATGGGTCAGTTCTTCACATCAGGTGGCCAAAGAATTGGAGTTTCAGTTTCAGCATCAGTCCTTTCAATGAATATTCAGGATTGATATCCTTTAGGATTGACTGGTTTGATCTCCTTGCAGTCCAAGGACTCTCAAGAGTCATCTCCAACACTACAGTTCAAAAGCATCAGTTCTTCAGTGTTCAGCTTTCTTTACAGTCCAACTCTCACCTGTATATATGACTACCGGAAAAACCATAGATTTGACTAGATGGACCTTTGTCAGCAAAGTAATGTCTCTGCTTTTTAATATGCTGTCTAGGTCGGTCATAACTTTTCTTCCAAGGAGTAAGTGCCTTTTAATTTCATGGCTGCAGTCATCATCTGCAGTGATTTTGGAGCCAAAAAAGTAAAGTCTCTCACTTGTTTCCATTGTTTTCCCATCTATTTGTCATGAAGTGATGGGACCAGATGTCATGATCTTCGTTTTTTGAATGTTGAATTTTAAGCCAACTTTTTCACTCTCCTCTTTCACTTTCATCAAGAGGCTTAGTTCCTCTTCACTTTCTGCCATAAGAGTGGTGTCATCTGTGTATCTGAGGTTATTGATATTTCTCCCGGCAATCTTGATTCCAGCTGTGCTTCATCTAGCCCAGCGTTTCTCATGATGTACTCTGCAGATATGTTAAATAAGCAGGGTGACAACATACAGCTTTGACATACTGCTTTCCCAATTTGGAACCAGTCTGTTGTTCCATGTCTGGTTCTAGCTATTGCTTCTTGACCTGAATACAGATTTTTCAGGAGGCAGGTAAAGTGGTATAGTATTCCCATCTCTTTAAGAATTTTCCAGTTTCTTTTGATCCACACAGTCAAAGATTTTGGTGTAGTCAATAAAGCAGAAGCAGATATTTTTCTGGAACTCTCTTGCTTTCATGGGCTACAGTCCATAGGGTCACAAAGAGTTGGATACGACTGGGTGGCTGAGACATGTGTTGCCACACACACACACACATGCACACACGTGTGTGTGTGTGTGTGTGTGTGTATATATATATATATAAAATTATCCCTTAGCTGTACACTTAGCTGTACTGAGACTCCCCTGGTGGCTCAGACGGTAAAGCATCTGCCTACAATATGGAAGACCTAGGTTCAATTCCTGGGCTGGGAGATCTCTAGGAGACAGAAATAGCAATCCAGTATTCTTGTCTGGAAAATCCCATGGATGGAGGAACCTGGTAGGCTACAGTCCATGGGGTTGCAAAGAGTCAGACACGACTGAGCAACTTCACTTTCACTTTAGCTGTACACTTGAAACTAATACAACATTGTAAATTATACTTTGATTAAAAAATAAAAGTTTTACTCATCAGATTAGTAATCATAGCTGTTACCTAGAACTAATTGTATCAATAATCCAAAGACTAGAGAAAATGTCAAAACACAGGAAAAGTAGATAAAATTATGGAATCATTGTGAGACCAATGTTGCTCTTCAGGTCTTTTTTCTACATTCAGATGCATTCTGGTTCAGACAGGACATCACTAAGCATTCAGGTGAGGTGATATTTACCTCACTTTTCATTTATGTTATATCTCTTACACACCCCATCAATTCCATAGCTCATACAAGTTTTCTTGGGATTTTATAAATCCACAAATTCCTAATTAATTTACAATAGCAACTTAGACCAAGTTCGTCTTCATGAAAGAATTCTTTAAATAAAATCTCCCTAGTCTGTAGGTTTGACAAGCAATCTCTCATTAGCATTTTTTAATTAATTTTTTTTAGTTTGTTTTGCTTTACAATACTGTATTCATTTTGCTACACATCGACATGAATCAGCCACGAGTGATTTTTAAAAGCGACTAGATCATTCCTTCTTCTCTCTTTTGACAAAAGAGGATACTAGGTTTCAGAACTGATAATATCTATTTCTTTTCTGCTATCAGTCGCCCAAATGAATAATAATACTTGCAGACAGAAGCACACCAAAATCATTGGCCAAATTATGAAGATCCCTTACTTATTTGTTAGTACATTTGTTACTAAAACTAAAATTATTATTTTTAAATGTAAATGTATTTATTTTAATTGGAGGCTAATTACTTTACAATATTGTATTGGTTTTGCCATACACCAACATGAATCCACCACAGGTATACACATGATCCCCATCCTGAACCCCTCCCCTCCTCCCTCCCTGTACCACCCCTCTGGGTCGTCTCAATGCACCAGCCCAAGCATCCAGTATCATGCATCGAACCTGGACTGGCTATTCGTTTCATATATGATGTTATACATGTTTCAATGCCATTCTCCCAAGTCATCCCACACTTGCCCTCTCTCACAGAGTCCAAAAGACTGTTCTATACATCTGTGTCTCTTTTGACTGTAATCAGAAATCTTCCAGCAAATAAAATTATTTTTAAAAACTTCATCAAAATAGCATAAACATCAGAGTAGAATGATATTTTCATATATATATATATATATATATATATATATAATTAGTACACTATACCTTTAAGTTTTCCCTTGTATGTTAGACAATTTTCAGGCTCCCCTTTCTGTAATATCAGGAAGACATTCTGAAACATATTTGATTTTATAAAATTTGAAAATTAAAAGTTATACTTCCTATGGGTGTTTCTTCAACTAGGTAGTTGTTTTGTTTTTGTTTTTTAATTGAGATAGATTTGAAGTTCTAACTATTGTAAGAGTGCATATAAATAAATATATTTATATATTGCAGAGATTTTATATTAAAATATCTCAGTTATGAGGTAACAATATCATTATATTTGCTTTGATTTCTTTTTGCTATTGCAAAGTGACATGTCTAAAATTCACTAGCATTTTCTTCTCCTTAGATCACACCTATGCCATACATTGTTATGTTTATGCCATGAGGGGAAAGAATAAGATGTATCTAAGACCAAAGAAAGCTGGTGATAGCTTAATAACTGAAAACTTATGAATATTAGTCCTTGTATCTTGCTAGGAAATTCTAAAATCTCTGCTAGGAAAAACTAATATGAACACTAAACATTTGACCAGAAACACTCTAACTTTATTACTGTGCTATCAAATCTCCTATTTACATGCTGACTCAGATTCAATATTAAAAATAGAAGCTTCATCCTTCTCTATTCTTTGAGTTAATTAAATATCTTGATTTCCAAAGAAGGCAAGCATTCCTGAGACAAGTGGACTGGCTTTTTAATTGGGCAGTAACAAGTACTTGCTATGTACTAAACAGCTTGCTAAAGGTTCAATAAATTCTGCTTATGAAGTTACATCAGTTATCATTCATATTCGGAGACAGATATTATCAACATTGTTTCATAGATATTAGGGCTCATATCTTTCATATTTTAAGATCACTAAAATCAAGGTTGATCTCACAAGCAATGATATTTGGCTATCAATATTGGCGCTGGGTCAGGTATAAAGTGGTTGTTGATTCCAAAGCAGTAAAGGAAACATCAAGAAAGCAATATCAAAACTTGCATATTTGGAGCACATCCTAGTAGTAATAAATATTGAAGCACTGTTTTAATTTTAAGGAGCCAAAGGATTGTGGAGAGGGGAAATGGTGAATCAAATATGTTTATAAACATTTTAAAAATTGAAATAAAATATTTTTCTAGGTTTACTTACTTTTGAAGTCAACTTAAGAGCTCAGTACCACTAAGTTTTAAATATTTTATATATTACCTCAAAAGACATTATATTACCAATGCTATTTATGGCACAAAGGATATGTAAAACAAGAAAATTAGCCACTCTGAGTTGAAAGTTGAGTTGGAAACACTTGACTCAATGTGGAAAAACAGGAACATTTAATCAATATGTGGCTTACATTTTTCTTTTTATAGCTCTATGAGTGTTTTAGCAATAACACTTCTAATAAGGGTTAAAAGAGCTCTTCTGATAAATATAAAATAAAAATTACTACAAATTAATTTTAGTTGTTTTTTTTCTTCCCTTAGAGGTATAGCAAATGATAGAGTATCTTATAATCATAGATGTTTCTGAATAGATAAAATAATGTGCTCCCATTTTATTGATGAGGGAGTTAGAGCTTGTATGCTAAGCCACTAGCACCATATCCCATTTTAAGCAGAACTATGATCTGAGTGCAGATAGAAGAGCCAAAGCCATCTTGAGAAAGAAGAATGGAACTGGACAAATCAACCGGCCTGACTTCAGGCTTTACTACAAAGCCACANGGCTGCAGTCACCATCTGCAGTGATTTCGGAGCTCAAAAAAATAAAGTCTGACACTGTTTCTACTGTTTCCCCATCTATTTCCCATGAAGTGATGGGACCAGATGCCATGATCTTCATTTTCTGAATGTTGAGCTTTAAGCCAACTTTGTCACTCTCCTCTTTCACTTTCATCAAGAGGATTTTTAGCTCCTCTTCACTTTCTGTCATTTTAAATGGCTGTATTTAATGTAATATTTTATAATAGTGACAAAGTGATCCTATTCATATTATTTGGTAACTTTATTTCAACTTAAATAAAGGGAAGACAATTTCATTTTAGTCCTGTCACGTATGGATGTGAGAGTTGGATCATAAAGAAAGTTGAACACTGGAGAATTGATGCTTTTGAACTGTGATGTTGGAGAAAACTCTAACAATCCCTTGGTCTTCAAGGAGATTCAACAAGTCCATCCTAAAGGATATCAGTTCTGGAATATTCATTGGAAGGACTGATGTTGAAGTTGAAACTCCAATACTTTGGCCACCTGATGTGAAGAACTGACTCATTGGAAAAGGCTCTGATGCTGGAAAAGATCAAAGGGGATGACAGCATGAGATGGTTGCATGGCATCACTGACTTGTTGGACATGAGTTTGAGCAAGCTTTGGGAGTTAGTGATGGACACTGAGGCCTGGCGTGCTGCAGTTCATGGAGTTGCAAAGAGTTGGACACATCTAAGTGACTGAACTGAACTGATGATTATTTATTAGGAAAGAAACTTATCTTAGTTCTTGTTATAGGATAATTTGAAAGACTGATGCAAAAATACTTAATATTTATCTACATTTCCATTTTTATATTTGCCACTCTATTCACATTTACTTTGATTCACAGAAGATTTTCTTTCTGTCATTCTCTGGTCTGACTAAAGGATGTCTATGCTTTTCTTGATATTTTAATCATGTATTTTTTTGTCTCCAGTGCCCTCCACATAACCATATTTCAAGTGGAGCTACAGAGGATACCTAGAATTTCATACATATGTAAAGCCTTCCTACAATTGGTCACTCAGAACTGAAAGTTGTGTCTGTGTTCTCACACTGATTTGATTTAACTATGATTAGATGTTTTATCTGTAGCAGGGGGCACAAGTTCCCTGAAGTGAGAGATCATGTCAGTGCATTTGCATGTAATTTTCACTGTCAGTATTAGAACTGTATGCACACACAAAGTGTTCCTTGAATCAGATATTGCTCTTAAACTACAGTATATTTCAAATACTAGAAGTACTGTAGCATATATCTTAAAGACATTTTGCTTACACATGGAATGTTTTGTTATCTACTGGAGTTACTTTTCATTTTTCTACCATACATTTCCTGCTATAGCTGTGAAAAGTGAAAATGTTAGTTACTTAGTCATGTCCAATTCTTTGCGACACCATAGACTATAGTCCCCACAGAATCCTATGGCCATGGAATTCTCCAGGCAAGAATACTGGAGTGGGTAGCTATTCCCTTATCCAGATCTTCCCGACAGAGGGATCACATTCCAGTCTCTTGCATCTCAAGCAGATTCTTTGCCATCTGAGCCACCAGGGAAGCCCCTTACTGTAGCTGGCCCTCGGTATTTGGAGTTTCACATCTGTGGATTCAACCATCAAGAGACTGAAACTATTGGGGTGGAGGGTAATTCCAGAAAGTTTCCCAAAAACAAAGCTTGAATTTGCTATGCACCAGTAGCTATGAACATAGCACTTAGACTATCCTTACAACTATTTACATGGCTTTTACATTATACATAATATAAGGCATCGCAAGATGATTTAGAGTATGTTGGAGGATATGTGTAGTTTATATGCAAATACTACGCCATTTTATATAAGGAACTTGAGCATCTGCAGATTTTGATATCCTCAACAGACCTGGAATCAATCCAGCAGCTGTGTATCTTGCCAATTTGTGTCCAAAAATGTTAAAATGTTGCCTTTTCCGTGGTGAATTAAACTGTAAGGGTGTTGGATAGTTACTGTGGCAAAAGAAGTGAAGGAAACTAAAAAAGATGGATTAATTCCATTGGAGGGTTGAGAGAGCTGAATCTCCCAGCAGAAGTGAACTGATATGGTCCCCATGGCCAAGTGCTTCCCCTCTTCTGGTTTAGAAACTAAGGTTCTTTGTGATCAGAAGACCATACTGACTCTGTCTAAAAGGATGAGTATAGCACTCCACTCTAACTGAATCACCCTATGCTGATGGGCTTCCCTGATGGATCAGCAGTAAAGAATCTGACTGCAATGCAGGAGACCTGGGCTCAATCCCTGAGAGGGGAAGATCCCCAGAGGAGGACATGGCAACCCACTCCAGTATTCTTGCCTGGAGAATCCTATGAACAGAGGAGCCTGGTGGGCTACAGTCCATGAGGTTGCAAAGAGTTGGACATGACTGAGTGACTAACATACACAACATGCTGATGTAGTCAGCAGATTGCGTGGCTCCTTTCTAGACTATTCCCCTTGCACCAGAAGATGAAACAATAGAATTTTCACCATTCAAAACATACCCTGAAAATAAAGATCTCACCAACTGCTACAAGCTGCTTTCAATTGCTCTTGTGTTGGCAATCTGTCTCCAAGATGACAAGATTTAAAACTTATATTTCACAGAAATTTGAATGCTATTACCTCCAAAATCAAGAGCAATTCAAATTTGTACAGCTGGGTTGAAATTCTCTGATTCAGAGTATCTAGAGTGTTGTGAAGAGAGGCAACACAATATTGTATCCCTGAGAAAATGCTGAAGATAATGATAAGAGTATGTAAAACAGATTAGGCAATTGTATTTTCTTTCTCTGAAAATCTGTTCTTCCTCCTGTCTTAACAAGATTAAAAAAAAAATCTCTCCTCATTGCCCATTTCCAAGTATCATTTGGTAATTAAATTTTGCATATGTTTCTCATGCTTTTGTGTGAAGCTTTTTGAAGTGAAGTTAGTTCAAAAGGTTTGGTCATTTTGTGGGAATTCATTGGTCTGTATCTTTATGATATATATGTCTGTGTGTGTGTCTGTGTGTGTGTGTGTGCTTATGGAATAATTTGGGTTTCCCTGGTAGCTCAGTTGGTAAAGATTCTGCCGAAATGCAAAAGATCCTGGTTTGATTCCTGTGTGGGGAAGATCCTCTGGAGAAGAGACAGCTACCCACTTCAGTATTCTTCCCTGGAGAATTCCATGGACAGAGAAACCTGGAAGTCCATTCAGTCCATGGATTCACAAAGAGTCTGACATGATTGAGGGACTAAGCATAGCACAGGACAGCACATGCAGTGATTTGTTAAGAATTTTTCAAAGAAATAATATAATTTTATATATCAGTACTTTTATATATAGACATAGACATATAGATAGATCATTTATACTGACAAGGGTTATATGTTATCTACAATAAATAAAAACAAATTGTGGAATAAGTATAAAATATAGTAAAGTTGCAGGATATAAAATCAACACACAGAAATCCCTTGCATTCCTATATACTAATAATAAGAAAATAGAATGAGAAATTAAGGAAACAATTCCATTCACCATTGCAACAAAAAGAATAAAATACTTAGGAATATATCTATCTAAAGGAACTAAAGATCTATATATAAAAAACTATAAAACACTGGTGAAAGAAATCAAAAAGGACACTAATAGATGGAGAAATATACCATGTTCATGGATCAGAAGAATCAGTTTAGTGAAAATGAGTATACTACCCAAAGCAATCTATAGATTCAATGCAATCCTTATCAAGCTACCAGCGGTATTTTTCACAGAGCTAGAACAAATAATTTCACAATTTGTGTGGAAATACAAAAAACCTCGAATAGCCAAAGCAATCTTGAAAAAGAAGAATGGAACTGGAGGAATCAACCTGCCTGACTTCGGGCTCTACTACAAAGCCACAGTCATCAAGACAGTATGGTACTGGCACAAAGACAGAAATATAGATCAATGAAAAAAATAGAAAGCTCAGAGAAAAATCCACACACCTTTGGACACCTTATCTTTGACAAACGAGACAATAATATACAATGGATTAAAGACAATCTCTTTAACAAGTGGTGCTGGGAAAACTGGTCAACTACTTATAA
>SJXQ01009788.1:0-28612 GCA_006408695.1 Aepyceros melampus | reverse complement strand
TGGAAAATCCCATGGACAGAGGAGCCTGGCAGGCTGCAGTCTATGGGGTCGCTAAGAGTCGGACACGACTGAGCAACTTCACTTTCACTTTTCAATTTCATACATTGGAGAAGGAACTGGCAACCCACTCCAGTGTTCTTGCCTGGAGAATCCCAGGGATGGGGGGAGTCTGGTGGGCTTCCGTCTATGAGGTCGGACAGAGTTGGACGTGACTGAAGTGACTTAGCAGCAGCAGCAGATATATACATTTATTTTCAAGAAAACAAAGGAATTTTTAACAGTTACATTTTGGAGTGGAATTGAGAGAATTCAGGTAGAGGATGTTTCTTGGTGTTTAATATATACTTGCAATTAGTGTAATTACTGATGTGGTTTTGTCTTCCTACTATTGATTCCCATTTGTGTGAATTGGTCTATGTTATATTGTTTCTCTTATCTTTTGAGTTAATCATATATGTGCATTATATGATGGTATGTTTATATTATATATGTTTCTTATGTATGGTACATATGTTTTCAAAACTTCTATTAAGTTGTTATAAATTATTTTACTTTTCTTTAAGTGATTATTTAAAGGGCTATAACATCAACCATTATCTTATTACTGTCTAATAAAAATACTATTTAATCTTTCCCACATTTGCTAGAACCTTAAGATTGTTAAATTATATCTACCTTGTACTCCCTTATTGTCTTTAGATCAATATGGGGTAAAACTAATCAGAGCAATATAAATATATTTTGTGTTTAGTGAATTATTATTAATTTATAGTTGTCCATTTATTTACCTTTTTCAATTTTCTTCATTTTTTCTCCTATGTATCCATGTTTCCATTGGTATTTCTTGAAAATCTTCTGAATAAAATCCTTCCTTTATGTGTAAACTTGTTTTACATTTCCTGTTTCTCTTTATTTGTAAACGTTCATTTTTCAGCTTTATTTTTATATAATTTTTTCCTGAGTGTAGAGTTCTAGGTTAGCTTCTATCTATTTTTAGTACATTAAATATGTCATATAGTCACCTTCCAGATTCCACTGTTTCTACTCAGATGTCAACGTCAATAAATATTTCTTTACTCATAATTTTTCCTTCCCTGTGTACTTTCAAAGTTTTCAATATGTGTTAGTTTTCAGCAGTTTTTCTATGATATGTAGAAATAGTGTGTGTAGATGTGTTTGTGTGTTTGTGTGTTGATATTGCTTTGAGTTTGCCAAGTGTTTTGAATTTCTGTATCATATCTTTGATCAGTTTTAGAAAACTTCTCAGCCATCATATTTTCAAATATGGCTTATTCATTACTCTCACTCTTCAAACAATCTTGAAATACATATATGATTTTACATTTGACTGTGTCCCACATGTTTCTTACACTATTTATTGAATTGATTCTTTATATTGTAGTCTGAGTATTTACTTCTAAACTTCAATATCAATTTCATTTAGGCTGCTTTTATTGTCCATTTTTTCTCATTATTAGTCATATTTTATTATCTCTTTTTATATCTATTAAATTCTAGAAAGAGTCAGTTCGCATCAAGTTTATCCCTGTTTTCTCTGCATGGTGCTTTCAGGTCCAGGACTTCTTTTCACTCAGTCCTGTTAACTACGTGTTTAAGCCATTCTTGGGAACCCAAGTTTAGCCCATGAGCTTTCTAGCTGTTGACATTTTAAATGTTATAAATATCTCTAAGGAAGACTATATTTAAGATTGAGTCAGGACCTCTTCCCACCATGTATCTATTTTCCCCTAAGAATCAGGAGCCTGCAAAAATTCAAGCGAACTTTCTTATTTTTAAGCATTTGATTTCGTTTTCCAGTCTTGTATGCAATACCACAAATCAAAATTAGCTTTGAATTTGAGGCCACTGAAGGCTTTATATGTCATTCTAGCCCCAAGTTTCTGCGAAATGCACTACTAGATTAACTTTCTGCCTGTGAAATGTATCTATGTAGGACAAGCTTGATCCTCAATCACATGCAGAACCAGCAAATGTCCTAAGGAAAACAAAGCAAGCAGCCAGCCTCAACTCATTTGAAGGCAGTTTTCTTTTCTCTGAATTGTAGCTCATCTAGATCCTATTATCTCCAAACTCCTCTGATACTTTAAAAACATGGTTTTGTAATTCATCTGGACTTACTAGTTGCTGTAAGAGGAGCATTATACTTCTACAACTACTGAATCTTACTTGGAAATGGTCCTGTTGAATCTTTGGGCTGATTTGTAGATAGAAATCACATAGCTCATTGGTATCTCTGAAATATAGTCTAGATAGGAATTGATTTTCTTCTGGCAGGCAAGCTAGGATGGGATTGTATTACCTAATCCTTTCAGGAATCAGGTGCTTATAATTTATTTTCAGCTGGTTTATCTCCATTTAAGTATTACTTCTTGGTTATAATATTTTAGATTCCAGGAGAAACTCCTGGGTGTTTACTAGAGCCTCTGTAACACAGCAAGAACTCATTTAATTTTTATTCCACCTGTCTTACTGCATGATGAAAGTAGACTTTGAACCCTCAGATGGTCAGCCTCAGATTTATGCTTAGCTTCCTATCTCAGGGCCCTTCCCCCACCACCCCACCCCCGCTTAACTTGGAAAAATACTTCCCTACTTCAATAGGAAAAGTGTTTCCAAATGTCTGACTTATTTTGCTTTGATTCCTTATTCTCTGGGAATTATAATGCAATATGTCTTTGCTGTTCTATGCCCTCAAACATATTTTGTTTTAATTTTTTTTCCACCTTGTAGTTGTTCTCAGTGCATGAATTCATCCAACACAAATTATTGTGCTGCTTCCAAATTGGTTATCATGTATTTTGATTATATTTCTACTTTCAACCACACAGGTCATTATAAAATAATTGCATATTTTTTACCTTGTTGTTATTCAGTAAAAAAGTTATTTTTTTTACCTTATTCTACATGTTTATATTTTATCTTCTGTGCCTATTCCTTTTTTGCATCTATGTTTTACTTTTCCTTAAAAAACCTCTAAAATTTCTTTTAGCATAATCATACTGTTAACTAATTCTGTGGAAATGAAAGAGGATGTACATACAACTCTCTGCAATTATTCACTACAACTTATGGGAAAAAGAAAATAATAAATGACTGCTGCTAATTCAATCTAAAAGAAAATTATATTTTTAAATAGAACAAAATACTAATTCTTTTTGTTCATATATTATGTCTAACATTTAAGATGATTAATCTATAAAATTATTACATTTTAGGGTAATGAAAATAAATCTATAATTCATTTGATTAAAGAGATCTCTAGGGATCTTTGAAACATGATTATGTGATTCTTTTGTCTCAAAGAGGAAAACAAAATATTTAAAGAATATAAAACAAAAATATTGAAAACAAACAAAAGAACTTCGAATTAGAAGCATGGTGCATTTATATATATACACACATACATAATTTTTTGGAGAAGGAAATGGTAACCCACTCCAGTGTTCTCACATGGGAAATCCCATGGATGGAGGAGGCTGGAGGGCTATGGTTCACACAGTTTGGAAAGAGAGTCACACACAACTAAAGTGATTCAGCATGCACACAGGCCTATATTATTTTTAAAATCCATTTTGGAAACCCAGCTTCATTATTCATGAGAGATAAACCACTTCAAAGTATGATCCACAGGAGGAGTTCTGATCCTTTAACTTTCTTTTTCCTCTCCCCCAATCTCAGTCCTCACACATTTTACAAATCTCTGATTTTAGTTTTCAAATTGAAATATCATAAGCCACTTAAAATTGTCCTCAATTCATATTAAAGTCAGTCGTCATCTCTGGGCAGCAGAAATATTAAGAGATAGAAAGAAATGGAATTTGTGTTTACTATATGCTTGTTTTAACAACTGAATCAATAAAACAAGTGAATAATATTTATACAGGATATAAAAATAAATTAAGTTGTCAAAGTCCTCTTTAATAATTTTCTGGGAACTTTCATGATTTCTGTAAGTAGAATTGATTGGCACTCATGCTTTAACAAGACAAGTGAATCAGATCCGTATCGTTGAAATTGCGTGCATGGGTTGCTCTCTAAATCAGGCATGTTTTTATATTAACATCAGCTAAATTTGTCTGAAATTTCAAGTTTTTTGCTGTTGACATTATAAGAAAAGCTTAGAAACCAGAAAACACATGGGAAGAAAAAATGGATTCTAAATGACCAAATACTATGGACATATGCTGCTGCTGCTGCTGCTGCTAATTTTCTGGGAACTTTCATGATTTCTGTAAGTAGAATTGATTGGCACTCATGCTTTAACAAGACAAGTGAATCAGATCCGTATCGTTGAAATTGCGTGCATGGGTTGCTCTCTAAATCAGGCATGTTTTTATATTAACATCAGCTAAATTTGTCTGAAATTTCAAGTTTTTTGCTGTTGACATTATAAGAAAAGCTTAGAAACCAGAAAACACATGGGAAGAAAAAATGGATTCTAAATGACCAAATACTATGGACATATGCTGCTGCTGCTGCTGCTGCTAAGTCGCTTCAGTCATGTCCGACTCTGTGCGACCCCATAGACGGCAGCCCATCAGGCTCCGCCGTCCCTGGGATTCTCCAGGCAAGAACACTGGAGTGGGTTGCCAGTTCCTTCTCCAATGCATGAAAGTGAAAAGTGAAAGTGAAGTCGCTTAGTCGTGTCCTACCCAGCGACCCCATGGACTGAAGCCTTCCAGGCTCCTCCGTCCATGGGATTTTCCAGGCAAGAGTACTGGAGTGAGGTGCCATTGCCTTCTCCACTGTGGACATATAATTATCATTAATTAGTGGATGGTTGAGCCCACAGGGCTTGCAGGTGTTTTATTTCCATGATCATGCATTCTAGCACCATGTTTTAAATCAATTAGTAAAGAATGAATAGTTTTTTTACAATATTTGATGTGTCAATGACAAGAGAATAGATGACTCAAAAAATACAAAACATGTAACAAAAATTGTTTAAAAGTAATGTGAGTATATCTCTGGTAAAGACTTAACCCTGGCAGATATAGCATGCTGCTCTTACTCCTCAAAAATGGTGCAAAACTTTAATGACATAGGCTGAACTGGAGGGTTACCATTTTTACCAGAATCTCACTCTGGAGTGTCAATAGAGTGTCAATCTATCTTTACCTTTATATACAAACATACATAAATTTATAAGGTCATCTCTGTTACTTAATGACTTGGGGGTAATATGCTAAGGACATAGTTTAATCAATAATAGCCTCACCATTCTTCCATTTAATTATTTTTATTTTAAAATCTATGCTGTTAGACATTAGTATTTTTATATCTGCTTTCTTTTTGTCTAAATTTGCCACTGCAGTAGACATAAGGAATGCAGGTTCCACCCCTGGGTCAGGAAGATCCCCTGGAGAAGGGCATGGCAATCCACTCCAGTATTCTTGCCTGAAGAATTCCATTGACAGAGGAGCCTGGTGGACCACAGTTCATGGGGCTGCAGAGCTGGACATGACTGAAGTGACTTATTTAACTTATATGCAGAGTACATCATGAGAAATGCTGGACTGGAAGAAACACAAGCTGGAATCAAGATTTCTGGGAGAAATATCAATAACCTCAGATATGCAGATGACACTAATATAAGGCCCTGATCTAAAACTTGTTATTTTGGTCATTTCTGTATTTTTCTGAGTAGAGCTTGTATGTTTGTTTTTCTACAAATCTTTCTCAAAGACTCTTTTAATTTTTAAGAGTAATTAACTTAAGGTCCTGTTTTCGAGCCTTACTTTTTGAAACAAAGAGATAAATTTTGTTTGGTTATGTGACTGGGGTTTGATAGATGTATGCTATGTAAGTTAGTGATTCTAAACTTTTGCCTGTAAGTGCAAACATACTCTGTCAATAAACATACTCATAATTTTGTATCATAATTTTTTGACTATATTTAAAAATCTTAAGACAGAGAGAAGATTCTAAGATGGTTATAACATAATTAAATAAAATAGCCATTCTGATGGTCCACTAAAGTGAAAGTGAAGTCCTTCAGTCTTGTCTGACTCTTTGTGACCCCGTGGACTGTAGCCTACCAGGCTCCTCCATCCATGGGATTCTCAGGCAAGAATACTGGAGTAGGTTGCCATTTCCTTCTCCAGGGGACCTTCCCGACTCAGGGATCAAACCCAGGTCTACCTTCATTTCGGGCAGACGCTTTAACCTCTGAGCCACCAGGAAAGCCTGATGTTCCACTGCTGCTGCTGCTGCTGCTGCTAAGTCGCTTCAGTCGTGTCCGACTGTGCGACTCCACAGACGGCAGCTAGGAGGACTTTATTTTCCCTTATTTGTTAATCATTTTTCTATAATGAAATCCAGTTCCTTTCTGATCAAACTACCCTTGGAATATAATGTTAAGTTTTGAATTCAAATTTTAAAAAGACAAAAGAAGAAGGATTTCTTAAAAGAGGAACCAATAACATAGAAGGACTCAAAATCATTTTACCTGATGGAAGAAATGGGATAGGTTTACCTGCATACATGCAAACTTTGTAAAGCAACTTAGCCTCCTTCGATTTGGTCTTCAGATAAAAGGAGATGATTAGAAAGCAAGTTATTCAGAAGCAAACAGTCATCGACATAAAGTTAATAAAAAAGGATTTTCTAATGGCCAAAATTTCCTGAAAATGGAAAGCATTAGAAATTACACTGGGAAATCTATTAAAGATTTATAGTTTCCTAACTGTGAATGCCTTGAATTCCATTCTGTGTCTTAAAACAAGGCAAACGTGCATATGGTAACAGGTTGTAGATCTGATTGACTGTAACCTCAGGAAATAAATGAAAATATAGAAGTGAAAATAAAACACATATAGAGCTTGGATGATAGAAAACCTTGCATGAAAGGTTAAGTGTTTCTGATATATTCTAAACAGTAGGGCTGGGATGTGATACTACAATTACTTCTCCAAATTTCTACATGATCACACAATCAAAATACATTAGAACAGAATGAACATGATGATTAAACCAAAGATAGTGTGAAATAAACCAACTTTCTTACATTTAAGTTTTTTTCCAAATATTTGATTTTAACAGATACTGTCATTCTCTAAAAACTTGCTATAGAATGTTCTCTCAAGAACTGAAAAAAATGGAGGGGAAGTTAAAAAATATATCAGTGTTAAAAAATAGAGACTTAGGAGGGGAATAATAAACAGGCAAACTAAAAAATTTAGAAAAGCAATCGAACACAGTAAGAAAAATGTCTACAGGAGCTCAGAAGAATCTCATTTTCTTGATTCACATATTCCATTGCTAATGCTATGAAGCATCAAGGGGTGAGAATTTCTATTTCTCAGGGAATTATTAATTTTCCTAGAAGTCTACAGAAAATCATATGAGCACAGAGTAGTAGTAATACAATACTGCGCGGGGCTGAATATGATGACTTAGTGAGTTTACTACTGGATAGTACTTTTAATTCATAACTTAATGATAAAATTGGCTCACATGGCATAGCCTAATTACTGGAAGAATAAAAGGGGTTTAGACAAAATTTTCTATGCATTTTGAAGCTGACTTTAGCTGGGTTGTATGATTAGTTTTGCCTGGAGGTTAGAGAATTGTTAAACATTCTGGCAGTACCGGGGATCATTTGGTTTTCTCTGTAAAATGCTGTTCAATTTCAGCCTCAGTTGGTGAAAATTAAGGATGCAATTTATTGTATTTTTTAAATATTACTTGACACTTTTCCTTTTTTCTTTCTTAAGTCAACCATGAATTTTTACACAAAATGGGAGAACACAATGCTCTCCCCCTTTGGTGACTTTTTGATATTTTAACAAAGGCTGGTTGAGCACCAGGGGAGCACATTAAAGACAGGACATTCCTGGTAGATTTGCAAATGTATGAGAAAACAGACAATGTGCATGCCTTTAATACTTAAAATAATTTATAAATTAATTGTATTAACTCTCTGAACATTTTATTTATTCGTTCAGCATTACTGTGTGACAAGAACGATGTTACTTAGGTGCTAGAAATGAACTGCATGGACTAATCTCAAAGAACTTACAGTGGACAAAAAAATGACTGCAGACATATAAATCAAAATAAGCAGATGGCATAGTAATTTCCTGGTGGCTCAGATGGTAAAGTGTGTGCCTACAGCACGGGAGACCTGGGTTCAATCCCTTCGTTGGGAAAATCTGGAGAAGGAAATGGCAACCCACTCCAGTATTCTTGCCTGGAAAATCTCATGGACAGAGGAGCCTAGTAGGCTATGGTCCATGGGGTTGCAAAGAGTCTGACAAGACTGAGCAACTTTACTTTACTTTATAGTAATTTTACAAAAGGAATGCCATATGCAGTAAGTTTTAGGATCATAGGGTTCAATGAAGAAATGATATTTGAACTAAATTTTGATGAATTTCTGAGGAAAGATAAAGAAATAAAGGGAAGGATATTCCAATAGAGGGAAAACATGCATGAAGGCACACAGGCAAGAACACTCAGACTAGCTGAGTAATAAATTAGGAAAGTTAGATGGCTGGAAAGTAGGATCTACAGTAATAGAAAATATCATCTCAACTAGAAGCCTGGATTAGGCCATGGAATTATGTTAATAAGTCTTTCTTATTAACTGTAGTGACCTTTTAGAAAGGAATTCATGAGTCAACTCAAGATTTGCTTTCCTAGAGAAGACTAAAATCTCTCTAGCCTGTTACATTCCTCATGTACACTTTTGAGTTCTTCTCTCTTAGATGCTATTTGGCACTTTTGCAATCAAGATTGCTCCTGCTGTTCACATAATTCAACCTCATTTCCTCATAGAGCATCTGAGATCCTTTAGTATAGGGATATTTTCTTCCCTAACTTCCAAATACTCATTAGAGCATTTGCCACAAAATCTTGAGTAACTCATCCCTAATGATGGGATTTGAACATCTTATTCGCTCACTTCAGTATTAAAACCTTAGCATGCACTAACATGTGCTAGGTAAATAGAATATACTTTTCTCATTACATTTTGAAGTGTACTTTTTATCTTTGAATACTTTCTGAAAAGTGATACACATCACTGCTTGCTTACCTTGGAATCCCATATGTCATAAGAGAAAGTCATATAATAAATATTTATCGAGAAACATAATGCTATAAATTATTTAACATAGTATTGGGACATAGACATCCATTAAATAAATGTTACCTAAGATTATGCCTATTAGCAGTGATGGGGGTAGACAGAGTAGCAGGAGGAATGGCAATATAGGAGGTGGTAATTCAAGGACATTTGAATAGATCAATAGATAGTCAACATAAAGTCAGCAGAATTTGGATCATATTATCACAAATATCAAATTACTATATTTTAGGAAATTTTAACTTTTAATAAATGTTTTTAAACATTTTCACAAATGTTCCATTAGAAATAATACCAGAAACAATTCTATTTTGACTTGTATTTAAACTAATTTTATCAAATACTTAGTTTTATGTAAAACACACACACACAAAAAAAAACATTTTTTGTATGGCACTCTTTTATGGATCATCATGGTCAATGAATGGTATGTCCAGAATTCTGTAGTCACAAAATAAAACTATTTTTTCACAGAGCCAAAAATAAAAATTTACACTGACATTCAGCAACACAGTATGGTGCAGTTTTATGTTTCTTCTTTTTACTGTCAATGTATGATTTATTTCAAATTGTATGTATATCTCCTCATTAATAATCCTTAAAGTATGCACAGAATGTACATTTTTATTCCCCCACACAGAGAAAAATTGTAGTGTTAAACAGAAAGTCTATAGGAATTTTCTGAATGAACTCAGTATTGAATTTTAAATATGCATATATTACACAAGGAAAATTACAGCTGAAAGTGGAATATTTTTGTAGTTTACAACAGAAAAGCTAAATGGTTTAAACCTGCATCTCAAAAAAGCAATCCACTGGTTATCATTTCTATAAAACAAGATAGAAACTATGTTGAACACTTTTAAAAAGTAGTTAAGGGCTAATTACAGAGAATTAAATCAAATCATGTCTTTTTTTTAAAAGTCCATTTTAGTAGCTGAAGTAATTTTCATGAATTACTAAATTTTAAAAACCTATGGAAAGAAGCAAGATCAGGATAAAATCAGGGAAGAAAGTAATTTCACACTGCATACAACTCCTATAAAGCCAAGTCCCATTTGCAATTACAATGCCAAGTTCCTTTATCAAATGTGATTTTCCCTTAAATGTTCTGAGGAAATGTTGTAAAAAGTCACAAAAGCGGAGAATTTGTAACTAGATTCCCTAGTAATAACAACCCTAATAAAATGTTTTGATGCAATTCTTCAGGCAAACACTTGTGTTTGTGTGTTTGACAAAGGTGTGAAATTTAGATGTCTGCCATTAAGAGAAATGCAGCAACTATTTCCTCATTAGTTAGAGCCATAACTCCAAGGTACTTGAGAGGTACAGAAATGAAAGAAGCAATCCTTAGGGAGAGCTTTGTGATAAACTATCTTTAATCTCAAAACTCCTTTTATATTAATACCTTCCTTTGCAAATTTATGTGGGTTTATCTGGTACATCTTTGCAGTACTTCTATGCGTGTACATTAAGTCACTTCAGTAGTGTCCGACTCTGTGCGACGCTATGGACTGTATTCCACCAGGCTTCTCTGCCCACGGGATTCTCCAGGCAAGAATACTGGAGTGGGTTGCTATTCCCTTCTCCAGGGGACCTTCCCAACCCAGGAATCGAACCCACTTCTCTTATGTCTCCTGGATTGGCAGGCAGGTTCTTTACCACTAGCATCACCTGGGAAACCCATACTCTAGACTAAATACTATGCCCAATTCTTTGAAATAAGTAAAAATAGAATAAAGATCATGTTCTCCAGAAGCCCATAATTTTATAGATTAGTACATGGTTGTCAAATTGTTCATGACCTCTAGACTGAAAAGTATAACATGGCTTCTATCCAAGGTTTAGGCCAATTACAGAGCCAGTAGCGGTGAGTTGTGTAAAAACTGTCATTGTATATAACTGCAATTATACATTTTATGATATTTTTAACATTGATTTTTAATTGAAGCATCAACTTGATTTGAATTCTGTTGGGAAGCACAGTGAAATTATTTTTCCTGAACACCTTGGTACTCAGTCAGTCTACAAAGGAAGCAGAAAGGATAAAGCTGATGTTTTTTTGTTTTTTGTTTTTTCTTCCCCCCACTGGAGACATCTGCTTGCACATTAGAGGTTCTTAAATACTATTTTCTTCTATCATTCTCTATTATAGATTATCTTCAGGGCATGTTAATTAAAGGAATGAAGGTTCATTACATTATCTCCAAATCTGCACCATTCTTATTTATTCTGATGAGAGCAATATGGAGAGAAGAGGTCTTGGGTTCATTACACAGGGTTGCTTATATTCTGTACCATAGGGTTTTTCCCTCTCACAAATATTTACCCAAAATTGTGGTAGTCACATTAAATTCCTTTCAAAAAATTTCCTATTATGGTGAAGTTGGGGTTTCCAAGTTCACCTAATAGTGGGGACAATTGTCATACCACAAAGTCACTTTCAAAAATAAAGATTTCTTTTACTGAGAATATTAATGTATGTTTAGAGAGACATTGACTTGCATGCAAATTAAACTTTCTGATTCTAGTCTTCAGAGTGTTATGAAGACCACAAATATTCAATATCATTCCTTTAAAATTGCAGCTTTAAAAAAAAACGTAAGCATCGTGTTAGGTTTTTTAAAGAAAATAGATTTTTTCTTTATATCATTTTGTTAGCTAAATATAGATATCTATATTAGTGAATTTTCAAATTATTCACTTAGTTAAAAATATAACTTATTTTTTGCTTATGCTCTCCATCCATACAACAGCTGATGCAGCAGGTACGTTTATGCTTTCAAATTACTGTTGCTTATATACCAATGCTCATTCCAGTGCATTTCAGAAAGGTTGTGTTTTCCTTATTCCTTTCAAATCTTTTAAATCCATAAAATCTCTGCAAAGAAATTCTCTTAATGAATACATCTGTTTGCCATTAAAGGCACGAAATGCATCCCTAATAGCTGACACTGGTACTATTTACTTCAAACTGCCAAGGGGTCTGAAGATCCATGAGCTGTAAGGGAAGAAAGAGAGATGATGCTGACAAAACCACTAGGGGCCCCTAGCAGAGCTCTAGAAGGTCAAGGGTTGAGCTGTGGAGCTCTCTGGGTGCTGATTCCATTTTAGGAACTAAAATAGTACTTCACTTTCTATACAGGGTCCCCATTGTCATGCAAATGAATTTGTACCATCTGCTTTGTTTACTCATAGACACATAAGAGGGTTTACTCTCTCACTCAATAAACAGAGGGATAACAGAATGATGCTCAGTCAATTAGGCTGGTCAATAATAACCTCAAGTGTGGATTTAAATACTTTATGACACTCACACAGTTCAATCTGAATCATGTCATTATTGGATATATGAGAGATATTAATAAATGCTTTTTTCGGGTCTCATTAGACTGTAATTTCCTGCTCAATGGCACGAATGGCTGAAAGAAATATAAAATCAATATGCTTGGATAAGTGATGAAAGTAGACACTTGTGGCTTGGTGTTCCCAAGAAACATCATTCTGTGCCCAAAGAACTAGAAGAGGGAATAGAGATTGTGATGATTTTGGACAGCCAGGAACACCCTGGCATTATACACATACAAGGAGGCTGGTTCCTGGGAAGAATATTAAAAGGCCCTCTGTTAGGCAGCAGAGTGAGGAGAGAGGGGTAGTCATTGCCAAGGTAAGCAGTGATTTCAAAAGGACCAGAAGGTAAGGGTAATCTATTGAATGAGAACGAAATTCTTGACAGTATGTCAAGGCAGAGAAAATGGCATGATTAGCAAAAAATAACAAGGTAACAAGTAGAAAAGACAATGATATTGGTCTCAAGACTGCCTGTTTGAAGACAAAAATTTAAATTCCTCAGCAGCTGAATTGAGAATCGTGAGCTCTACATGAAATCCTTATAGTTACTGACCAGAAACTGCAATACGTGGGGATAGCTGAAATGAAGAAGCTATGTTGATTTCTCATGTAAATTAAATTTCTGATCATCCATTTATTCAATATACATTGTTTGAAAGCCTATAAATATGCCATTGAGATTTCAAAGTTTTATATCAGCTATGATCATCATGATAAATGCAACTTTGCTCTCTAGAGCCCTACCTCCTCATCTTCAATGTTGAACATCTATCTTTTCCTACCTTACAGCTGCAACGAGAGTGCAACCATCAAACCACAGATTGAGTTGAAGTTAAAGGTTCCACTATAATCATCTGAAATCTCCTTTCTCATTATGAGAAAATAATTCAGTATTAACTTACAGTATTAAAACTAATCTCCCAGGTTTTTTTCTTTTTTCTTTTTTTTAACTTTACAACATTGTATTGGTTTGGCCATACATCAATATGAATCCGCCACGAATGTACACATGTTCCCAATCCTGAACCCCGCTCCCACCTCCCTCCCCATACCATCTCTCTGGGTCATCCCAGTGTATCAGCCCCAAGCATCCTTACTATATAGTTTTCAATGATACAAATAGGTCTGGAATAGGAAATATGCTTAATGCACAAATAGATGACCAGTAACTAAATTGTACACATTTTCAGTGGGCTGAAACAACTGCAATATATACCTTTTTAAAAATACTGTGAAATTAAAATGCAGTTTCACATGCATCATTCCAACAAGCCTAAGGTTTTTTTTTTGTTTGTTTGTTTATTTGTTGTTGTTTTTTTTACACCAAGTTCAGCTATTTTTAAAAAAAAAAAAAAAAGACAGGGCTGCTGCTGCTGCTGCTAAGTCACTTTAGTCGTGTCCGACTCTGTGCGACCCCATAGACGGCAGCCCACCAGGCTCCCCCATCCCTGGGATTCTCTAGGCAAGAACACTGGAGTGGGTTGCCATTTCCTTCTTCAATGCATGAAAGTGAAAAGTGAAAGTGAAGTCGCTCAGTTGTGTCTGACTCTTAGCGACCCCATGGACTGCAGTCCTCCAGGCTCCCCATCCATGGGATTCTCCAGGCAAGGGTACTGGAGTGGGCTGCCAATGACAGGGCTACTATATGGTAAATTTAGCTTTGTGAAGCTTTTCCTAATATGTGTGCACAAAACAAAAATGGGCCTAGTGACTTGGCTCACTAACATTCTCATGAACCATATTAACCAAAGTGTAAAGGAAAGAGATCAATTACATTTTCCTCAAATGAGGATAAAATTAAATTAAAATAAAGAGATAAAGTAATAATCATTTTCAAAGGGACGAGTAAATAGTTACATTTTAGTTAGGAAACAAAAATATTCTTGGGCCTTTCCACAGGGAAAAAATATAATGTATGAAATTGGCTATCCAGGTGATGAGGATTTTACCCGGGTCTCCTGCATTGCAGTCAGAATCTTTATCAATGGAACTACAAGGGAAGCCCCTTATTTTTTATGACACAGAGGCAACTGGCTAAGGATGAGGATGGTTGAAAAATAAACAACAGTTGGCAAGCACAAGTAGCTCCTAACACATGTTCCACACACGTGTTCTGTGTGTCACACCATAGTGCACTAGGAAAGAAAGGGGCTTGAAGAAACTTTGAGATGCTTTCTAATGCTGAGTTTCTATGATTCAATAAATAAATCTTCCTAAAATAATAATGGCATTTTTCTCAGGATGTATTATGGTATCCTGGTTAACAAAAGACCTGTACCCTAAATGTATAACATGTAAAACTGACATAATGTGAGAAGAAATACATGCCAGAAAATACAAAAAACTATTTGCTTATTAGACTTTTTCAGATAATTACATTCTGCAATTTTCTGTGCTTTCACAAACTTGCTAATATATTTTATAAGGTTATGCAGAAACACGTTATATAAATTTTAAGAAATTACATTTTAAAACTTGAAGATTTTTGTCATTTTTTTGAGTAGAGCTATTTGTTTAGCAATCTGATGACAACAGATAAGCTTTGTCTGAGACCACTGGATCAGTATACTGGGGCTTCACTACAGAACACTAAATTTATAGCAGATTGACAGGGCTTAGAGTCCAATAGGCTTCTCTAAGTATCATTCTCCAAAGAGAAATAAGAGATTGCAATAAATCTCTACAAGCTTAGATTGTTATTCTCAGTCTCTACTTTTTTAGAAGACTTTTTAAAAAACCTATACAAGTATAGAGTTTCTTGCAAGTGCAGCCCATTTGTGATTTTTCTTCCTTATTAATACAACATTACAGCCACTCTGGATATCTTATCATCACATTTCCTAGTTTGTGTAAGTTACTGAATGAAAATGCAGTCATTGACCTGGTAGAAACACAATTAATTCATTCGGTAAACAACATGGAATTTTAATTGAAAATAAAATTGAACTATCTAAAGTCCAGGGTAGCAAGGGAATTGAAAATTTGTCTCCAAAATAAGAGCTTTTCTTCATATACCATAACATTTTATGTTTTATTTGACTTTTTCTCTAGCTACTTTAAAGATAGTATGGGAAAAATTGCATTTTGTCTTGGCATATAAATTCTGCCATATCAACACCGAATACATTTGTATACATATATAATAAGATTCAAAGAATATATAGTGTAGTATCCCTCTTATATGAATTTTCTTCCTTAACTTATTAAGAGTTCTAAAGCTATGATTATGCTTCCCCCTAAGTGTTGCTTCTGAAAACTTCTTCCTATTTCTTTGCTTATGATATACTCAGTTCTATAAATCATTCCAGGACTTTTGTATTGAATTTACAGTACATGTTTCTTTTTCTCCAGTTTATGTGTCCTTTAACATGTGGAAATATACTTGCTTATAGACTACTCACTTTTGGCCAAGAAGAATTATTCATTTGAAAGATCTCTGCTTATATGACTCATGAGAAAAGTTTTAAACAGAATACTAAAAGATTATTTGCAGAAAGAATACATTTATATGCTAAAACCACATTTGCACTTGGTCAAAAAAACTATTGTCATTTTAATAAGCAAACATGAAACCCTGTGATTCAGAAAAGTGGTTGGTGTGCTTAATTCATTTTCCAAATGTCTGTTTGATGAATTATGGATGTGCACACTCACACATACACTACAGGGGGAAAAAAATCTATTACTAGCATCTTTCTACAAAAGACATATGCACACATTGACCACCAACAGACAAGCTCAGCAAAGTATAACAGCCATAGGAGTCTATTCTGCCAGAGGGGAAAAAACAGTGTAAAGGTCACAGTTTTCAGATGGGGGTCTGGTGGGCTGCCATCTATGGGGCTGCACAGAGTCGGACACGACTGAAGCGACTTAGCAGCAGTAGCAGCAGCAGGGGGAAGAATATTTTGTCTTGAAACATTTACAAGTTTGACCTTTCAGTGAAATGTTTTCCACATAGTCACACCATTGAAAACTCAAAATGTAATTTTAATCATTTTCTAACTGTGAATTAATCCTTAATTTATAGTATACTATCACATAAACAGTTACTTTTTAAAGGTCTGCAGCCCCATTTAATGTACTGAGAAAACTCTCCTTCCTGAATTTTTCAGCACTTATTTGCACAAACTGTTAATGAAATACTGTGGAAAGCAGTTAAACTAACAGGCCACATCAGCAACAACTTTTTGTTGTTCAGTTTATATATGATGCCAGATGTCCCATAATCCGTCCAGTTCAGTCACTCAGTCATGTTGGACTCTTTGCGACCCCATGGACTGCAGCATTCCAGGCCTCCCTGTCCATTGCCAACTCCTGGAGGTTGCTCAAACTCATGTCCATTGAGTCCGTGATGCTATCAAATCATCTCATCCTCTGTTATCTTCTTCTCCTCCTGCCTTCAATCTTTCCCAGCATCATGGTCTTTACCAATGAGTCAGCTCTTTCCATGAGGTAACTAAAGTATTGGAGCTTCAGCTTCAGCATCAGTCCTTCCAAAGAATATTCAGAACTGATTTCCTTTAGGATGGACTGGTTGGATCTCCTTGCAGTTCAAGAGACTCTCAAGAATCTTCTCCAACACCACAGTTCAAAGGCATCAGTTCTTCAGTGCTCAGCTTTCTTTATAGTCCAACTCTCACATCCATAATGACTACTGGAAAAACCATAACTTTGACTAGATGGACCTTTGTTGGCAAAGTAATATCTCTACTTTTTAATATGCTATCTAGGTTGGTCATAGCTTTTCTTCCAAGGAGTAAGCGTCTTTTAGTTTCATGGCTGCAGTCACCATCTACAGCAAGTTTTGGAGCCCAAGAAAATTAATCTGTCACAGTTTTCATCTATTAATTAATCTGTCACAGTTCCCTATCTATTTGCCATGAAGTGATGGGACCAAATACCATGATCTTCATTTTTTGAATGTTGAGTTTTAAGCCATCTTTTTCACCCTCCTCTTTCACTTTCATCAAAAGGCTTTTTAGTTCCTCTTTGTTTTTCTACCATAAGCATGGCATAATGCCTTGGTTTATCTCTGTGTGTGTTCAGTCGTGTTTGACGGTGTATGGTCCCATGGACTCTAGCCCACCAGACTCCTCTGACCATGGAATTTTCCAGGCAACAATACTAGTGTGGGTTGCCATTTCCTTCTCCTGGGGATTTTCCCAACTCTGGGATCGAATGGTTCTTTTTGTCTCCTGTGTTGGCAGATGAATTCTTTACTGCTAAGGCCACCTGGGAAGATATAATGGGCTTACCTCTGTATCTTGTCAATACTTCTCCACAGCAAGCTAACTTTTAGTGCTAGACCAAGAATAAATACAGCAACAAAAACAGAATTAGATATTTTTATTAAAACATTGTCACTTCTCTTGGGAACATTATTTTAAGTTCTAGACTAAATTGCAATGACCAGTAGAAGAAATTTGTTTCTTCTGCTATTTGGCAAAGGAGAAAAAAGCAGAATGGAACTTGATTCTAACTGAGAAGTTGATTGATTTGCTTATTTGCTTTTTACTTGTATGACATGTTGACAATTGCCTTTTACTGACAGCTGAGAAAAGGTTAAACTTGTAACATTTGACACAGAAGCCATTTACTCAAATATTAGCATTTGGCCACACTTCCAAATAAGGTCTTAGATAACTGTATTAACTTTTCAAAAACAACTTTTGGCTATACACTTTTGCTATCTTTTGTAGCTCAACACAACTCCTCTTCCCTTCTAGAGCTACATGCCATGTGCAATGTAGGAACTAAAAATGTTTCAAGGTCCTTAGTTTTATTTCATTTAGTTTTTTGTAAGGCATTTGTGTCTATGACTTTACAAACAGTGTGAGGGAGAATTGGTGCTTCTTTGCATTTCTTCACCCACCTTCAGCCCCTGCCCCTACCCTCCTCTCAGGCAGGGAACTTGGATATTTTCTCAAATAACAATACATCAATAAATATAAATGAACCGTGAAGTACTGTCAATAGACAAACAAAAACTCATGTAGTTAAAGTGCATATTTATCTTTTCCAATCTCATCTCCCAGTTTTAGTTTTCATGAATTCTATCTTATAACTAAATTGAATTTCTTAGCATTGTTTTACGAGTTCTGTCCTTTCTCCCTTGCACTCTTTTCTTTTCCTGTCTATATGAAAAAACCCAGGCTGGGGACACTCCTTTACTTTGCTTTCCTGGTTATGTGTACACATGACTGGTTTCCATGACCTCTTACCCTCATTGGCTTTAATTGGCATGTCTTTTATGCTCTGTGCCATTGCACCTTGTAATGGAAAATTTTTCCTATATATGTTTTTCTCTCCTTAGAGACTCTAATCTCCTAAGGGCCTGGTCAACATATTTTTAATCTTTGAATGCTTTGAACTTTAGTTCTCTGTAAGAGAAGGAACTCTGTTAATGATAATTGGAGCTACTTCATGCTTGTTGTTTAGTTGCTAAGTTGTGTCTGACTCTTGTGAGTTCATGAAATGTAGCCTGCCAGGTTCCTATGTCCATGAGATTTCTCAGGCAAGAATACTGGAGTGGGTTGCCGTTTCTTTCTCCAGGGGAATCTTCTTGACCCAGGGATCAAACCTATGCCTCCTGCATCTCCTGCTTAGCCGGTGGATTCTTTACTACTGAGCTACTTGTGAAGCTGTCTTTACTATGAGAACAAGTAAATTGATAAAAGGAAATAAAATAAAAATTACAACATGAAGATGGATATATATAAAAATCCATATAATTCTCTTTGGAATCAATATGATTTTTAAAATGTGAAATGTCATTGAGTATCCTCAGATTATGCATAATCTCAGGATTCTGCATGTTAGTGTTTTTATAAAATTTTATGCAAATTTTAAAAATCACATTTCTGCAGTGGAGTAAACTCTAAAGCATAGAGTTTAAGTATCTGCTTTGTCATCAAGATGCCTGAGTTCAAACTCTGGCTTGAGGGCTTAGTATGTCTATGATCTTTTGGTGAGTTTTTAAAGTCTATGGTCTGTGGAGGGTTCTGTAAAATGGGGGTCATAATATTACCTTCCAACATAAGGTTTTTGAGGGGATTATAATGAAAAAAATAATGTCTAGCAAATAGAAAATACCCAGTAAGTTTTAACTTTTAGAATGTTTATTAGATTTTAAACCACCCCCCAAAAAATTTATGTAATAAAATTACCTTTCCTGAGTAAATGTATGTAAAGTTTGTTCCACTAGTATGAGAGTATTGTAATTTTCTTAAAAGTGCATGTTTTTCTTATCTACACTACTACCTGGAGTTACACCTACCTTGAAGAGACACTTATCATGTCTTCCCACATTTCATTCCTTAAAATAAGTCACATGGTCATGTCGAACTTCAAAGAGGCAGACAGTATGATTTTGTTACATGCACTGAAGGGTAAGACCAGAAATACTAGGGAATAGTACTTTTGACTATCATATCATGAAAAATATCAAAGCACTGAAGTATTTTCCAATTCACTATTTTATCATAGAAACAGACATTCTTTACATCCTCTCATTCATGAAGAATCAGCCCCTGCCCCTACCCTCCTCTCAGGCAGGGAACTTGGATATTTTCTCAAATAACAATACATCAATAAATATAAATGAACCGTGAAGTACTGTCAATAGACAAACAAAAACTCATGTAGTTAAAGTGCATATTTATCTTTTCCAATCTCATCTCCCAGTTTTAGTTTTCATGAATTCTATCTTATAACTAAATTGAATTTCTTAGCATTGTTTTACGAGTTCTGTCCTTTCTCCCTTGCACTCTTTTCTTTTCCTGTCTATATGAAAAAACCCAGGCTGGGGACACTCCTTTACTTTGCTTTCCTGGTTATGTGTACACATGACTGGTTTCCATGACCTCTTACCCTCATTGGCTTTAATTGGCATGTCTTTTATGCTCTGTGCCATTGCACCTTGTAATGGAAAATTTTTCCTATATATGTTTTTCTCTCCTTAGAGACTCTAATCTCCTAAGGGCCTGGTCAACATATTTTTAATCTTTGAATGCTTTGAACTTTAGTTCTCTGTAAGAGAAGGAACTCTGTTAATGATAATTGGAGCTACTTCATGCTTGTTGTTTAGTTGCTAAGTTGTGTCTGACTCTTGTGAGTTCATGAAATGTAGCCTGCCAGGTTCCTATGTCCATGAGATTTCTCAGGCAAGAATACTGGAGTGGGTTGCCATTTCTTTCTCCAGGGGAATCTTCTTGACCCAGGGATCAAACCTATGCCTCCTGCATCTCCTGCTTAGCCGGTGGATTCTTTACTACTGAGCTACTTGTGAAGCTGTCTTTACTATGAGAACAAGTAAATTGATAAAAGGAAATAAAATAAAAATTACAACATGAAGATGGATATATATAAAAATCCATATAATTCTCTTTGGAATCAATATGATTTTTAAAATGTGAAATGGCATTGAGTATCCTCAGATTATGCATAATCTCAGGATTCTGCATGTTAGTGTTTTTATAAAATTTTATGCAAATTTTAAAAATCACTTTCTGCAGTGGAGTAAACTCTAAAGCATAGAGTTTAAGTATCTGCTTTGTCATCAAGATGCCTGAGTTCAAACTCTGGCTTGAGGGCTTAGTATGTCTATGATCTTTTGGTGAGTTTTTAAAGTCTATGGTCTGTGGAGGGTTCTGTAAAATGGGGGTCATAATATTACCTTCCAACATAAGGTTTTTGAGGGGATTATAATGAAAAAAATAATGTCTAGCAAATAGAAAATACCCAATAAGTTTTAACTTTTAGAATGTTTATTAGATTTTAAACCACCCCCCAAAAAATTTATGTAATAAAATTACCTTTCCTGAGTAAATGTATGTAAAGTTTGTTCCACTAGTATGAGAGTATTGTAATTTTCTTAAAAGTGCATGTTTTTCTTATCTACACTACTACCTGGAGTTACACCTACCTTGAAGAGACACTTATCATGTCTTCCCACATTTCATTCCTTAAAATAAGTCACATGGTCATGTCGAACCTCAAAGAGGCAGACAGTATGATTTTGTTACATGCACTGAAGGGTAAGACCAGAAATACTATGGAATAGTACTTTTGACTATCATATCATGAAAAATATCAAAGCACTGAAGTATTTTCCAATTCACTATTTTATCATAGAAACAGACATTCTTTACATCCTCTCATTCATGAAGAGAAACCAATTACTGAGATAAAAATAATTCAAACCGAAAGGCAATCTTTGCTCAACTATCTGAATATTAAAAAAAAAAAAATGTTCATCTTTCACCAAGGCAATTTACTTTTACACATGTAGCCAAAGTAAGTTTATCTTCCATAGCTCCCAGATTCCTTGGCATATGATGCAGTAGCCCTTTTTTGTATGGGACTTCTTTATGTGGATGTAGGTCAGATTTTAGTTTTGAAAAAGGAGAGACAAAAGAGGAGCAAGGTCTGCTGGCATGATGGTTTCATCACCCTGAGCAAGATGAAGTGACGTTTTATAAGAAGGGGCATAAACAGGAGTCTGGGCTAACCAAATACTAGATTGGCCAAAACTTCATTTAGGTTTTTCCTTAAACTGGCACAGAAAAACCTAAACAAACTGGCCAATCTGATACAATGACATCATTTCTAAAACTTCCTTTCATTTTTATTTTGATGAAGAGTCTAAGCATATATAGTTTAAAATGATTTTCCATACATTTTTTCATGAAGTGATTATTCATGTTATCCTCACATTTTTCATTTTATATACCAGAATATCCCTTCACTTTTTCAAATTATTACTTTGCTTTTACCTCCATATCTCTAAGTCACATACACACACAGAGACAACTTTCAAACTTATTTCACTTTAGACATTATTATTTCAACTAGAGAAAGATGGGGATTGATCTCTCTTTCTACCTTGAATCAGTAAGCCTACATTACAAAGTGAGGTACATAAAACTGAAGTACACACAAGCATCACAAACATAAAATTCCCATCATCCCATTTTACCAATAAACTTACACCAGGATTTCGATTAGTTTGAAATTTAATGTTTATATCATTGACAACACATGTAACAAACTCCTTTCTTTTCCTTCACCATATTTTACTTCTTAAATTTAAAAATGATCTTTAAAATGTTTCCTTATATCCTGTAGAATGAACAGTAACCAAACTCCAAATTTTTAATTTTTTTATATATTCTCTCAGGATATTAAGACATATCACATGCACTATCAATTTTATCTTTTTGAGAATTCTCCCCTACAACTTCTGACCTGATCTAATGTAAGCTGGTTGCTGTAGCAGGTGGGTCTCAGTTGTGATCTTTTGATTTCTGTCACTGACATCGTGGAATTCCTTTTTATTCTTTCCTGAATTGCACACCATTTATTCTATCCAGAGTCTCCTTTATTTATGGCTTCCATGGATAATAGTCTCCAATATCTTCCTAAAGAAAGCATTTAAATGACATTTTTGTAGAGCATTTAGCTGTGAAGATGCTATTTATTGTTCTGCTTTTGAACAATGGTTTGGCTGAATATAAAATTCTAGGTTTGAAGCAACTTTCTTTCAGAATTTGAAAGTATGGCTTCAAACTCTTTTACCTTGTAATATTGCTGTTGAGAAGTCCAAAGCTATTCTAATATGTCTTTTGAGGTTTAGCTTTGTTTTCAAATACTTATTTTGGTTTCATTACTAATTCATTGTTTTTTCTGGACATATGGGTTCTATCAGACTGTAAATTCTATGAGTTTGCAATTACTTTAAAGAATTATTTCACTAATGATTTGCATATGTCTTCTTTTCCTAGAACACCTATCACTTGAATATTAGCCTCTTGAAATACATTTCTAATCATCTAAATTATGTTCTACAATCTTATATATCTTTCTCCTCCAATATTTTGTTTCTGTTATCTAGTTTTTCATTCCCTTTGACCTTTTGGACTTAAATCATTTCAAAAATAATTTGATTTACTGTATAGTGGGAATCCAGAAGGAACTACAGGTAGATATACTGTTTCAATCCTCTGTCTTTACACAGAACTTGCCAACAAAGATTTCAAAAAGTTGAGCATTATAGTAAATATCTATTTTCTTTTGATAATACTCACAACCACTTTTTAGGCCCCTCTTTACTTTTTTATTGTTATGGTAAGAATACAACCTACCTACTCTCTTTAGATGTTTAAGTATACAAAACAGTATTATTATTTGTAGGCACAGTGTTGTACAGCAGATCTACAGAATGTTTCATCTTGTGTAACTGAAACACTATACACATTGAACAGAAACTCCCCATTTCTTTTCCCCTGTTCCTGGTAACTGTCATTCTATTCTGTGATTTCTATTAGAATGACTATTTGAGATACTTCACAGAAGCGAAATCATGCAGTATTTGTCCTTATGTGATTGGGTTATTTTTTGAATGGTTTTAGTTTTTATAATGAAGTTAAGTCCTCGGCGGAGAAGGCAACGGCACCCCACTCCAGTACTCTTGCCTGGAAAATCCCATGGACGGAGGAGCCTGGTAGGCTGCAGTCCATGGGGTTGCTAAGAGTCGGACAAGACTGAGCGACTTCACTTTCACTTCTCACTGTATGCACTGGAGAAGGAAATGGCAACCCACTCCGGTGTTCTTGCCTCGAGAATCCCAGGGACGTGGGAGCCTGGTGGGCTGCCGTCTATGGGGTCACACAGAGTCGGACACGACTGAAGTGACTTAGCAGCAGCAGCAAGTCCTCGGCAATGTCTACAATGATTCACATCTGCTTATAGCATGTAAAAGTCCTTTAAGTGTTTGAGAATAGCTAAGAGGTCCACTGAAAGTTATACCTTTTAGACGACCTAATCTTAACATCACTTCTTTTGACTATTTATTACATGTTATCACTCTCAGGGTCTTCATTCTTTTCTAGAAAATTTTCTGACTGGCAGCATTTCACTCATGATTTGCTGGCAGGGATGAAAAAATCAATATTCTATATACAGTCTGACATACATCATATGAAAAACACATTAAAATACTGAACTACTTTTGTAACTAAATTTTTTAAATCACATAGATCTCCATTGCCTAAATGTTAGTTGCTTGGATCCTAATTTTTATGCAATATATTTTTTGAAGTTTGGTAATGTCTAATACTTCTTTCATGTGGTCATTACTCAAATTATTTTTAGCCCTAAACAATATCAGATGGGTATGGTAATTCAAAAATTGAATAAGCATGCTTTCAAAATCCAACATAAATATGAATAAAGCAGTGGACCAATAATAGTGTTAATTCTTAAAATGAGTGTATAATTATATGCTTTGAAAAATGAGTCCTCCTTTCTCTTATCCAACTGAAACACTGTAATGACAGCCTTGCCTCAAGCAAGGCAGTGTATGTGGCAGGAGAGCCCCAACCTGGGATAGATGAGCCTGAGTTGCAGCTGTGAGAAACAGAACCACTCCTGGGGCCTCAAGGCCCATTTGAGCCAATGCTCCAGGCTGATCTTTAATCCGAGCTGCAATGTCACAAATAGTGACAGGTACTTTAGATCAAGAAATGTCACTAAGCAATAAACTTCTCATGTGCTTATATGAGTGGAATGGACATTAAACCTATGGAGGCCAAAACATCTCACAAATATCCTGTCATACTTCATCAGAATTGTGTAGTGGTGGAGAATTCTCTTAGCATGGAGACAGAACAGCAGAACAGAAATCAGGGATGATGTGTCATTCAAAATTCTAGAAAAATGCATACCAACACTGTGTTGAAGAAAGTAGACTAGATTTGTGCATATGACCATTGTTATCAAGTAAAGAGAGGGATATACCATGGGCAATGTAAAATCTGGGAAGTGAGATGACTGAGAGCTTCTATATGGGATGAAAGCCAAGAGGAAAAGACATGAAGGTACCAGGTGAAGAAGGATAAGAAACAAGAGTAGCCAGAGCCATCTATCTCTTAGAAACAGTTCTGTGTACCTGATACTCTTACAGTGTCCCTGCTGAACTCTCAGATGCACCACAGTCCAACATGCAGCTCTCAGGGTCCAGTATTTATCAGTAATTATTGCCAAATCACACCAGTCGTAACAACCACATAGCCCTCTTATTAAGAAATAATATACTCTTGATAGTAATACTTCTGTATATAAATCAAACAAGAAATAATATTTAAAACCAAGTTCTGAAAAAAATCTAAATGTTCAAAATAGCAAGGTTTTGATAATTGGTTAGTTTCTCTTGGCTATATCAAGATATACTGGCAGCAAATAGAAGGTAAAAACTAAGTGTAAGATAAGGCTAGTGGGTTTCTCATATATAGTGGAAAATATAGCCATTATTTCTTAGTAACTATAAATGGAAAGTAATCTTTAAAAATGTTTAAAAATAAATAAAGACCATTAGAAAAAAAATGATTGCACACACTATTCGTGGTTACATGTGAAGATTTTNCAAGGTTTTGATAATTGGTTAGTTTCTCTTGGCTATATCAAGATATACTGGCAGCAAATAGAAGGTAAAAACTAAGTGTAAGATAAGGCTAGCGGGTTTCTCATATATAGTGGAAAATATAGCCATTATTTCTTAGTAACTATAAATGGAAAGTAATCTTTAAAAATGTTTAAAAATAAATAAGACCATTAGAAAAAAAATGATTGCACACACTATTCGTGGTTACATGTGAAGATTTTCCAACAAAACAAGAACACTCATTTATTTACAACACATAAAAACTAAGGTTTGTTTTTTTTTCCTTTGTTGCATTTAGAAAATAAGTATTCAACACATAAGGGATTATGATACTATAGACTAAAAATTAATAGTTCAATATGAGAATGTGGGTGAGATAAAAGATCTATATTACATGTATGAGTGAGTTGTCTATTATTATAAGTAAATTATTCTATTGTGAAGGGAAGGTTTCTAATTTACTGGAGCAAGGTCACATTTAGGGTGACCCTAGAAAGCCAATGGAGTATGGAAGTTCTCCCAAAGGGCACATGTTTGAGCATTATAAGGAGAAGTGACCCGAGAAAAGTGTGTTCAGAGACTTATGAGAAGTGGAAAACAGTTTAGCAAACTGGTCATGTCATTTAGGCTCTCCACTGTTTGACTGCATTCCAGCTTGGCACAGTGAGTTGCCAAATGGAGCACCCATGGTGTCAGAGATGAAGGCTACTCATAAACCCAACTACAGGAGCCCAATTCCAATTTGGTAGAATCCCTTTCACCAAAGAGAGTTTAGCTATGGCAACAGCTGAATGTCTGTCTAGTCAACAATGGACATCAGTGCTGAGCCACCAATGAAGAACCAGTCCCTGGAAGATGTGTGTGTGTGTGTGTGTGTGTGTGTGCGTGCGCGTGCGCATGCACATGTGCATGTGTGTGCGTGCATGGGTACACACTCAGCTGTGTCCAACTCTTTTGTGAACCCATGGACTAGCCCTCCAGGCTCCTCTGTCTGTGGAATTTCCCAGGCAAGAATACTGGAAGAGGTTGCTGTTTCCTACCCTAAACTTAGAAGGTTGCTGCTGTTAAGTTGCTTCAGTCATGTCTGTCTCTGTGTGACCCCAGAGAGATCCCTGGAAGATGTGTGTGTGTGTGTGTGTGTGTGTGTGCGTGCGCGTGCGCATGCACATGTGCATGTGTGTGCGTGCATGGGTACACACTCAGCTGTGTCCAACTCTTTTGTGAACCCATGGACTAGCCCTCCAGGCTCCTCTGTCTGTGGAATTTCCCAGGCAAGAATACTGGAAGAGGTTGCTGTTTCTTACCCTAAACTTAGAAGGTTGCTGCTGCTAAGTTGCTTCAGTCATGTCTGTCTCTGTGTGACCCCGGAGAGGGCAGCCCACCAGGCTCCCCTGTCCCTGGGATTCTCCAGCCAAGAACACTGGAGTGAGCTGACATTTCCTTCTCCAATGCATGACAGTGAAAACTGAAAGTAAAGTCACTCAGTCATGTTCAACTCCTAGCGACCTCATGGACTGCAGCCCACCAGGCTCCTCTGTCCATGGGATTTGCTACCAGCTACTTATTGTCACATGATCTCATCAGACTCCTCCCATCCTATAAAGGTGTTTCATTAATCCTGACTAGAGCTAACATATACTCCAAGAATTAGCTCACCTTTCGTGTCTTGAGGATGTCACCCAAAACCTCTATCCATGAACTCTTACAGTATCTGATTCACCAGTGTGAAATCCCACATAACATCATTTCAAAACAAAGGAGCCTTTATAGCAAAGAAAGTGTGATCAAAGCCATGAATTCACTGGTCCTTTCACATACCAATTCAACTAGTAGGTGCTAGCCTATTAGAGAAGTGAGATAGCCTCATAAAGATGCAGCTGAAACATCAGCTTTACAATGACACCATCAAGAATAAGGAAGTAATCATGGTTGTTTATAGACTATAAGCAAACAGCCATTAGATGATAGTTTGGACTCACTAGGTAGAGTTCATAAGTGAAAGGACCAAGGAGTGGAAGTAGTAGTGGTATGGTTTACCATCACTTCCAGTGAGTCAAGGAGTTTGTACATTTTTCGCTTGTCCAGAAAATTCTGATTCCCATGAAAGAAAACTTTTACTAGATGAAGAGTAAGATTTTCATTAAAGTTAAGGATATTGCCTCATCACTAACTTTGAGTCAGTAGACGAGCGGGTAAGAAAAAGAAAGTCACTACCAATATCAAAGAAGTTATCACACCTGCCAAGGGTCATTAGCCTTGATAATCAAGAAAAGATAGGACTACTGCCAAAAAATGGGATTGGGGGAAATATGTCAATGTAATCCACCAAGGCATTTTTTTTACTCCCATGTCTAACTTAACTGTCAATTGACAAGTATAGCAATGTGATATGAGTGTATGGTTATCAAGGTTTCCCACACTTCAGAGATAAGAAATTGGATCACTCCATCAGGCAAGCCCCCTAGACAAGAAGTGCTAGTCAAGAAGAGTGGCAGAGAGGAGTTGAGAATGATTAAGTTAGGAAGGAGAAGATATTAGAGCCTTATTATCTGTTATCTAGAAGATAACAGATAATAGGAAGTAATTAAGAGCAGGATCTTGATGAAAGTGAAAGAGGAGAGTGAAAAAGTTGGCTTAAAGCTCAACATTCAGAAAACGAAGATCATGGCATCTGGTCCCATCACTTCATGGGAAATAGATGGGGAAACAGT
>SJXQ01009787.1:2729-200222 GCA_006408695.1 Aepyceros melampus | reverse complement strand
TCCTGACCTTCAACGTAGGATAGCTCCTCTAGGCCCTCCTGTGCCTGCCCAGCCACCACTCCTTGGGTTGCTCCTCCAGCTGCCGGCCCTGGCCTCAGGCGTGGGTGGCTTCTCTCAGCTGCCACTCCTGGCCTCGGGTGCGAGGTGGCTTCTCCCGGCCACCCCAGACCTCAGACGTGGAGTGTCTCCTCCCTGCCGCCACTGGCCTGGGACGTGGGGTAGCTCCTCCCGGCCGCCTCCCTGACCTCAGAAGCGGGGTGTCTCCTCCCGGCCACCACTGGCCTCGGCCACGGGGTAGCTCCTCTCGGCTGTTCCTGCGCTGTCGCAACCTGGCACTCTAGGCCGCTGCCCTTGACCTCAGACGTCGGGTAGCTCTCGGCCGCGCCCAAGCAGAGGGAGAAGGGGTCAAATGGGGGGTAGGGTTTCATAACTAATAGTAAGCTGGTGAAATTATAAGAGTACTAACAGCCAAAAGTTACTGAAAACTAGCCACAGTGCTAAGCTCTTTCAAAGGCATATCTCACTGAATCATCACAACAAATCTGTGGTGAAGGACGGTTGTGACCCTGTTTTATAGATGAAGATATTCAGAACCAAAGAGGTTAAGTAATGTTCCTAAGTTGGTAAGTAGCAGTGACAGAATATGAATAAAGGTGATTGCATTACCAAAGCCTACACTAGGACAGTTGAGATTTTAACCTGAAGGCTATTGGAAGCTACTAAAAAATTTTAAACTGGGCAGTCCTGTGGTCAAAGTTGCTCCATAGACATCAGCGTGGAAAACAGGGAGGAACATTTGACAGATGATTGCTTTAGTTCAGGTGAGGAATACTGAGACATGTAACATACTGAAGATAAAAGTAGTTTGGGAGACATGAGAAGTGGAGGAGGTCCTATGGAGGTAGTGGCAGTCAGCCTTGATTTTTGATTGGATGTGAAAAGAAGGAGAGGGAATTTCTGTCATCATTCGTCAGCCCTGAGTGCAGGCACTGGCATGTGGGTTATTACTCAGGGCTCTAAGTGAGAAAGAAAACAACCCCCCGGGTGCCTTCTAACCTAAAGCATATCTCCTCAGTCCTTCCACTCTCAGTCTAGACTGAAAACAAACAAAACAGACTCCTCCTGAAGCTCTCAGATCTCTCACCTTGCAATTCTGGCTTTCAGACTGCACGCCAAGCTTCCTTTCCCACACCCTAAACCCTTGTACTGGAGATTACAATGATCGTTTGTGTGTGCGAGGTGATTGTTCCTTCCACACCAGGGGCCTTGGGAGGATGACCTAAGGCTGCTTTCTCCTGTCCTTACTTCCTCTATCCAGTGCTGTAACTACACATGCAATCAGCTGGTTCTTATAAAGGATGCTGACCAGTGCTGTGATGTTGTCTTCAGGAAGCAGGGGGATCTCCAAACAAGGTACTTACTGACTGTGTAGTTTAGCTTCGTGTGAATTTCCTTTAGAGGGACAATATGTGCTTTGAAAGACAGAGGCAGAATATGTGTCACTAGATAAGGCATTCCAGGTCTCTGATTAAGGACTTTTATCTGTTTCTGGGTCAAGGTCTGAGAAATAAACTGGCCCTTGATGAAAACTAAAACAAGTGAAGAAACCAACAGACAACCCCCTAAACCTAGTTTTTCTGTATGGAAAATATGTCTTTTCAAATTACTTCCTTAAAATTGGAATAATTTTTGAGATTAAAAATATTGCCATGATGTTTTGTGATAGATGTGTTTACCCTTATTTACTTGTTTGTGTCTCATCCTTCTGTTTCCTTTATAATAGGATTAATTTCTGAAAAGTAACTTTATTCTGATGCTACATTTTGAATAAATTACTGCCTCTCTCAATGAACAATGGAGGCTGGCATTTGACTGAATAGCTTTTGTCCACTGACTGGTACATTTAGGTATAGTGGAAGCTCCATTTAACTCAGTGTTCCTGACAATAAATCACTTGAGGAGAGAGGATTGCTCTCATTGTTTGAACACTTGTCTGTGCACGTTGCTTGGTCATTTACTAGATAGTTATTAAGTCTGCCACTTGTGTCAGCCTCCGAAGGCGTAAGCTAGCACAGCTGTACCAGTGCATGAGGTCACTAGCTGCACACACAGTTTGGTCACGGTCTTACTTTAGGATCTCAAATCTCCTCCCTTAATAATCAAGCAGGCTTAAACTTGGCTTTTCCCACTAAATTATTCCTTTCACGAAATCATCCAGTGTGCCTCAATTACAGTGTAATGTTTGTTTGTTTTTTATTTATAAAGAACAACAACAACAAAAAAAAGCGAGCTATTTTATGATTTAGAAAATTCCCCTAAATGGGAATTTCCAATGAAACATTGGTGAATGGCAACGATTGAACAACTAATGAAGTCTAACTTTCTTGTTAGGAAAGTATGAAAGTATATTATTATGAGCACTGTAGATTGAGAACAGATTAGAATATAAAAGTTAGAGAAGGGTCTAGTTTCTGCTTAGAGGTCTTTTTGATTGTTTAATAAAAAGCTCCCAAACCATCAAACATCAGACAACAAAAGGCACATTTTGATAATTTAAGCTATTTTCCCATTAATTAAACCTTATGTTTAGGGGATTACTTTGCTTTTGTCCCAGAAGGAAACCTCTTGCTTGGGACAGCTTCAACAATTTGACCACATTTTCTAAGCATATAGGGCAAATAAGAGGCAATCATTCATTGGTTATAAAGATAAGCCAGGGAATGGGAATACTTTTGTAGGTCACGTCACCTGATAGAAACTTTGGACTGATCCTTTCCTGGTTCAAGAGTTCAACCATAAGACCTACTTTCCCTATCAGCTGGCTCAAGTTGATAAGGTCCTGAAGTAAGCAAGATTTTTTATGACTTTTATTTAATTGTCCGTGTGATAAAGGGTTGGGGGTTAGTCTGCATAGAGTTACTTCTCATTGGTCTGTTTTTCTTTTGAATAAATCATGTTCTCCCTGATTGGACAAGTTACAAGGAGTTTGAGTAAATACTTTCCATCAAATTTCTAGTAGCCAGTACAGAGCCTTTATCCCTCACAGGTTTCCTTTAAGTACTATTGAGAAAATAATCATAAACTTAGCCTTAGATTGTTGATTGGTTAGGGACAAACATAATTCAAGAGCAGAATAAGTAAGAGCAAGTATTGTAAATGCCCCTCAAGTGGGTTAGTTGGAGGTGATGGAGACAAGGGTAAAGCTGAAGGTGCCAGAGCTCACTGAAATTGCATATGAGATGTTATCTGCTATTAGAATGAGCTGAGTCTGTCTTCTTCCCAGGAATCTGGCTCGAAAGAAGTTCATAAAGAGATGTTGTCCCCAAAGTGGTATGCTAGGCCTGTAACCCAGGGAAGTTTCAATGAATTCCTGTCCTGTGCTCCTTTGAAAGGAACTAGGTGTTTCTGATCTCTTTTAGTTTCCCTTCTATTCCCATCCTCCTACCGTCTTCCCTTCTATCTGGTCTGGTGAACATCAATAGTAGAATGTTCTTTGCAGCTTCCATCTTAACCTGTGTTCTAGATCTGAGTGTGCCACAAACTTATTGTTGACCTTGAGGAAGTCAATTAAGTCCCTGAGCTTTAGCTTCTTCAGCTGTACAACAAATAACTGGATGAGATGATGGTCAAGGTGCTTTACTAATTTTATGATTTTATTATTCTTTGACTAGACACTAGTTAGAATACCTTAAGTTCAATACTTAATCCTCTAATAAGATGCAGATATTAATCAATCACTTTTTCTTTAAAGATTGGGCTTAATTCTCTGGTATTAGGTAACTAAACACCTCATATTCATTAGTATAGATATCCATTAGGCACCTGATATTTAACCAAGTAGAATGCTCACCTGTGGCTGAGAATCTAAGATTCCCTCTGGTATAATCCCTTGGGTTTAGTGAAGGTTAAAAGCCACCAAGTTTCATTTTCTAAGAGGACTGTGGTTCTAGCATAGATGTTCAAGCACTTTGGAATATAATAGTGTAAACAGATGAAAACACACTTTTTGGTATTTTCTTCTTCTAAGTGGTAAAAACATCTCCATGTCATAACATCATTATGGCTCCTACCACTTATTGAGAGCTTATATATGCTAGACACTGCTGCTAAACATCTATGAACTTGTTTAGTTCTCAAAATGTGGTGAAAGTGAAAGTCGCTTAGTCGTGTCTGACTCTCTGCCACCCCATGGACTGTAGCCTGCCAGGCTCCTCTGTCCACGGAATTCTCCAGGCAAGAATACTGGAGTGCATAAGCTGTTCCCTTATTCAGAGGATCTTCAAAGCCCAGGGATTGAACCCAGGTCTCCTACATTGCAGGCAGATTCTTTATTGTCTGAGCCACTTTATAATTATTATTTTTGTTTTGAAATTATCATGTATGTATGATTATCATAAGTACACACAATTTGTAGAAGAATTAGAAAGCAAATACCCTATATACATTTCTTAGTTTAAAAAATATAACTTTATCAGTCCTTAGATGTCCTTGTGTGCCCTCTCCACTCACATTCCCTTCTTACTTCCAAAAGCAACCACTGTCCTGGATTTTGTGTAAATCATTACCTTGCTTTTCTTTAGTTTTCCATCCCTGTATGTATCGCTAGATTTAGTTCTTCTTGTTTTAGAACTTGATGGAAATGGACTCCTATAGAATGTATTTTTCTAGAATGTACTAGTTTCTCAATATCTTATTTTGAGATTTATCATTATTGATGTGCAAAGCTTTTATTTATTGTTACTGTTGAATAATATTCCATTGGATGACTTTGCTACAATAATTTATTCTACTGTTGGTGGATATTTGAGTTGTTTTCATTTTATTTATTTTTTGGCATTATGAGCAATGTGGCTTTGAATATTCTTATACATGCCTGGTATGTATAAGTACATATATGCATATACCTACTCACATATATATGTGTGTATATGTGTATGTGTCTATCTTAGAATACACTTAGAACACACTAGAAAACTTGTGTGTCTTCGAATACACTTAGAACATACTAGAAAACCAATGCCCACAGTCACCAAACAACTCATTAAAGGTCAGAGTGATGAGGACAAAATCTGAACCAGAAAATTGTTGTCAGAGTTTGTGTCCTTAGCCAAACACTCTATGGATCCCCACTTTAAGGCCTTGGGGAATTTAAATCACTTGCTCAAAGAGCAGAGACTCAACAAAATTCAACCTAACTAATGCTTTTCATTATTTCTATATCATCTAAAGCACATATTATGATTCATATGTGAAACTAACCAATCACAGATGAATGAAATTATATTGGGTTGGCCAAAAAGTTCATTTGGGTTTTGCTGTTATATTGTATGGAACACCCTGGATGAACTTTTTGGCCCACCCAATACTCAGCACCCTTATCTCTCCTTTACAAGTGATCAGATGTCAAAATGTAAAAGTATAATTTCTTATTATCCATATATATTTGACATGAAATTATTATAGTATTTTTCTTTTAAGAATATGAATAGAGATGAAAAGAAAAGCAGGTTTTTTAGTGGAATAGTTCTCCCTCTCTCTGTCTCAGCCTGCTAAATCTCTTTAGCAATATGTAGCACTTGTAAACATTTAAGTTCACTGTCAATTAAAGATATTCAAAAGTAGATGTACTAGATGAAGGAGACTTGTATCTAATAAATGTTTATGGTGTGACACTGACAGAATATAGGCTGCCATAATCAAGAGAGCAGCAATTACTTAAAAGTTCTTTTATATGTGCAAAGCATTTGGCAAGGAGTATTTGGTGTGGTGAGCAAAAACAACCAAGCACGTACGGCAGCTGGTGACATGAAAGGAATCAAACTGTAAGCCCTGCTGAATCATCAGTGTCCTGGAGACACTTGAATGAGTTTCTTTGCTAGAAGTTTTTCCCACTACATGATGATAAATGTTCTCAAGGAAAAATGAAGTTTCTCCATTCTGTGAGTCACATCTCTCTTGGTTGCAAATGACTGAACTCATCTTGAACTTGTTTAGGTAAAATGAGAAATGCTGATTCATGGAATGTCATGAAGACTTGAACAATTAAACCATGGGAACTTCAGGGATGCAGATGGATGGTCCAGAAAAACTGAAATATCTGGTCAAAAATTCCTGGGGACTCTCTTTCCAAAACTCTTGTTTCTGCTTCTCTCTCTGTGATGGCTCCCTTCTCTTTCTCTGGAGACTGGCTTCTTCTGCATGGCAAGAAACACTGCTATCACACTTCCTGAGTTCTACATCCTGCAACTTCTACTATGGGTGATGGATTAAATTACACTTTATCTAGTGAAAAGTTAAAAGTTACGAGGGGAAGGAGATTTATTGCCTCAGCTGGGAGATTTTGTCCATTTCTAGACCAGTTTACTGTTCTCTGGGGAAGGGAGGATAGAGTTATAGATGAACATGGACGTTTTCTCAGAACCACTTGGTTTGACTGGGGGAAGAGCATTTCCAAAAGAATGGGAGTAAAGTTTATAGAGAGAGGTACAGTAGACAGATAAAACAATAGTTTTTCAGTAGTTTAAACAATTCCCATGATATTTTCAGTATCTTATAAAGAGGGTAAAAAATGCTCCCAAACTATGACAACAAATTTAATCTTATCATATTTTCTCTTTCAATTATTTTACGTATAATCTACCTGAAATATTTTCAAACAAACAATTAACGAGGATATGGGTGTTCTGTCTTCTTGAAAATGAGTTCTGAGACAAAGAATTAACTTTCTGATTTATGCTTTCTAATTATGCAAAATCTTCCAGCTACGAACATAGTAAGAAAGACACTCAAAAGCAAAAAAAAAAAAAAAAAAAAATTTAAAAAGGCTCCAGCCCACATATATCAGCTAAATTATCTATGTTTCCAAAAGACAGTGAAATCTCTTTAAATTCTCAAATTGGTTTTTGGTCTTAATGTAGCATCAGATATGCAAATTAATAACTTCAGACCCTGATTGTTCTTATCTCCACTCCCACCATCCAGTCCTCTGAGAAGCAGGTGCTAAGGTGAGATGCAGAGATTTGCTGAAGGAGGCCTTGTGGGAGAAAATGGGGTGGGAACTGGTGGCAGCTGGGAGGGCTGACAGAGCGCAATGCAGGACTGATGCCCGTGAAGGAGCGAGGCAGGGAAGGCAAGGAAGAAAGGCCTGCAGAGTTAAGTCTGAGAAAGTTTTGGCCAGGCTATCTGGAGTCCTTAAGCTAAAGTTGCTCATCAGAGGAATCCTGCATCTTCCAGGAATGGGCCTGCCTTAGCAGCACTGCTGTGCTTAGTCATGGCTGGGGGCAGCCACAGAAAGCATGGCCTCAGAACAAATGTGGTGATGAATTTCAGAGGGCAGTATTGGAACCATCAGTCTACCGTGTTTCCTGCAGTGGCTACCATAATTACTATCCTAGCAATTTCTGGTACATCCATGGGCTAAGGTTCTTGTCTTTCATCCCTTCAAATGCTAGGTCATTGAAAGGCTAGGTCGTTCAAATTCATGTGGCATCTCTGACTGACTGAATACTTTCCATTCATCACATTTTATTTTATTTAAAAATACTTTTACTAATTAACCCAATTCACCATTGTCATCCAGATTACTTCTTCTGTCTCCTTATAAGTATTATTGTAAGGCATGTGCCGTAGCCTGGATCCTAAACCTCTAATCTTCAGTGAGCAACCACAAGTGACTACAGATTTCTAACAAATACATCATTCCCCAGAGTTCACTCAAACTCATGTCATCGAGTCAGTGATGCCATCCAGCCATCTCATCCTCTGTTGTCCCCTTCTCCTCCTGTCCCCAATCCTTCCCAGCATCAAGGTCTTTTCCAGTGAGTCAACTCTTCACATGAGGTGGCCAAAGTATTGGAGTTTCAGCTTTAGCATTAGTCCTTCCAATGAACACCCAGGACTGATCTCCTTTAGGATGGACTGGTTGGATCTCCTTGCAGTGCAAAGGACTCTCAAGAGTCTTCTCCAACACCACAGTTCAAAAGCATCAATTCTTCAGTGCTCAGCTTTCTTCTCAGTCCAACTCTCACATCCATACATGACCACTGGAAAAACCATAGCCTTGACTAGACAGACCTTTGTTGGCAAAGTAATGTTTCTAACAGGGAGGCCTGGTGTGCTGCGATTCATAGGGTAGCAAAGAGTTGGACATGACTGAGCGACTGAACTGAACTGAACTAACAAATACATCAGACAAAAAATTTCATTAGTATGAATTTGGATTTGGACCCCAAATTCTTTTGGGATTTTCTTAGTGGACAAAATGGACAACTGATCTGAGTCACAAGGACTCCTTTTTGCCTGTGGTCTGACACTGACCTGGGAGAAGACATACATTCTATTATCTATGATTCCTTTAGTTTGGTTCCTTTTAAGTGGAGGGGAGAGCAGGAAAGCTATCCCTTAGAGTGACTATATATTGCACAAGTTAAAAAGAAGCACTATTAACATTGCCAGGAGAACAGTCATAACCAGGATGGTTCTGAAAAAATTGGGTTAAAAGCTCACTCTAAGGTCTCTCTTCTCAAGAGTGGAGGAGACTTGAACCTCTTATCTCACCAAGCACGTGGTAAGAAAGAGAGCAGTGCAATAATTTAAGAGATATGTCTGAAAAGAGAGATGCAGAAAGAAAGAATTTTAATCAATTTTTCCTTCTCAAGATATGACACTTCTTGGAACTCCCAGTTCACAGAGGTGATTTTGTTCCAGAGCTCTTCCTTGTTGGGACAAAGATGGGAATAGGTGGGTGGGCCATCAAGGCGTGGGTGGGGGCTGTGCTCCCTTCAAGGCTTTTCCAGTGTCATTTCTAAGTGATTATCATCTTGGACCATATGTACTTGGGGATTCTTGGTTGTTTTCCAGGGTAAACAGGACACATCTTCTTGAAAGGCACTTTTTTTCCCCCAGTAATTTGAGGGGAAATTTCTTTTATATTAAATCAAACCCAGATATATACTAGTGGATTAGAATGTGAGATTCATCTGGATTTTAAAAATAAATCATGAGACTTCAAAGATGTATTGTCCTTAGGGGCCACTTTATACTCCTGTTTAGATCTTCCTCTAAGTATTATTATTCACTATTCTAAGCTATTATAACTTATTGGAAAAGTTTGAAAAGAAAGACCTACCCAAGAAGTTAGAATGTGTCTTCAACATTCTCTTAGCTTTTCTGTCTCTTTCCAAAATTGGATGACATTGGGAGTACCAAGCTTCCTACTGTTTTGACAGCCATTTGAGGATATCATTGTAATTGATAATTCAGTCCAGATTATCCAGTGTGTAACAAGACTCAAGGCAGCCAGAATGCCCCAGGATAGATGCAAATGGCTTGTAAGTAGGTGTGGAGATGAGCCACGATTTAGTCCTTCAAATCGTTGGAGTGCCTATGAACCGGCAGCTCTTCTGGAAAGTGTGACACAGCAGGGAACGAGCCAGATGAAGGGCTTCTTCTCACACAATATAACAAACCTGAGAGAGAACAAATATTGGTAAAAACTAATACATAAGAAAATAAAGCATTCCTATAGCTTTAACTGAGGGGGTGAAAATAAAGCAGGAAAGTGTTCTAGCCTCTATGGTGTAGTATACAGTGACAGCTACTCTAAGAGAGTGACATTTGATATTAGACCTAAATAAAGAGAAATAATCAGTCAGTCCGATGAAAATGAGAGCAGAGTCATTCAGGAAGTAGCAATGGTGAGTGCAAAGAACTGGAGACAACTGGACCCTCTGGAGCGACAGAGAGGAAGCCTGCACGTGGGGCACAGTGGATGAAGGGGAGCTTGGTTGTAGAGAAGGGCTGGGGCTCAGTCACACAGAAAACAGTTTGGCTAACATTCTAACTACATTGAGAATTTACTGGAAGGCTTTAGCTGGGGAATGTCATCACTGTCCAAATTACCCAAATAGTAAAACCATCTCTTCCTGAATTACTTGGCCAAAAAGGATATTATGGCTATGGATATGCATGACGATTAAGTGGAACATGGAAGAAGGGCCTCCAATTAAAATTGACCTCACTTCAACATGAGAGAAAGATGAAATGATAGCTAGCAATGTTTAAAGGATGTAAAGATGACTTTCAATAATGAATAAAATGTTAAGTTTTATTATGAAGAAGAATGTTATGTATGTTATACAATCCAAAAGGAATTCTCATTCAAAATAACTGAAAAAAAGTCTAGGATGTTTATAACAATGAGCCTTTTAAGATAAATGGAAATTCACATATCTAGAGCCTGACTTCTAAAGAGCTCAGACTTCATTGTATATAATATGTTAGGAAATTTTGTTTATTTATAATTTAACCCACTTGAGTCAAAATCACAAGGAAGTTTAAGGAATCTGGGTAACATTTAAAATGAGCACTTAAGTAGATTCAAAGTCGAGAGTATCATCACACTGTTTCTTTGATATGGTCACCCCTCCTCCCCATGATTTTAAATAAGAGGAGGGGGTGAACTCTAACCTGAACTCTAACCTGCAATCATGTTTCCAAGGAAAGAGAAGCGAGATGGGAAAAACAAAAATCACCAACTCATTTAGAAACTCATGAGAGGCAGAGTAGAGTTTGCACATATCAGACCGATTTGCCTCGGCGTGTGAATCATTTAACAGGAAAAAACAGACTGACTCAGCTTGAGTGAGCTCTTTCTGTCTCTGCTGAGGTCCTCCCTTAGTGTGGCCCCTGTCGCTCTCTTCAGACCTTGCTTCCCTCCTGCTTTCTCACTGGGGAGAAACAGGAAGTGTTTATTAATAAGCCTGACCAGGGTCACACCCAAGGCAATATCAGGGCTTTACCTCTCCTGGGCTTGAGGAGAGGTTCAAAGATCAGGGATATGCTCCTGGTTAGAATGAGAGGCAAAGCCAGACTCCAAAAAATAAACTCACAACTGGGATTTGAGATAAGTCCCTAGGGAGACTTAGAGTCACTCTGGCTTTGTGACAGCTCACCGGTTCCTCCAAACCCCCTGGTGACACTTTATCCCTTCTAACAGAGAGACGGCTGGTGCCACAGCAGAGAAGCACTTGCCTAAGACCATGGGGGGAGCAGCACTTGGATCCTGACTTTCTGACCCCTATGGTTGTGTCATCTTCCATTTATCATATTCCTTGGGAGACCTTTACAGCACAGAGGAAAGTTGCCCAGCGTGGGGTCTCCTAGCTTGCTTGTCATGAGCTGTTCTTTTCCCTTGGCCTTTCAGTTGTACCTCCTGGCTACCTTCGATCAGCTCCTGGACTGGGTCATCTCTGTCTAACATAGGTTGAGCCACATTAAACTTGAATGTGGTGGGTGAGGGAGAGAGAGAGAATGCCTGACATTTTATGGTGAGTTCCCTACCTCACCCCACCCCACTCCTTCTCAACAGGGAGAAAGTACCGTAAGAACATTATTGCTCTGAGGGGCATAACAAACTCAATGGGTATTTCCTAGCCTGAAAAATCTTAGCGATGTCAAAAAGCCACTTGAGACAAGGCACCGGCTCCTCTGTCCTCATTCCTTATCAGCCCTTGGCTTTGGGAAGAGAAACTTTCTGAAAGAGAGACCTTCGTGGAGAAAAAAAGGAGGGGAAGCTGTGTGCACTCCAGGCTCTGAAACAAATCAGTGACAAGTTGTTTCATAGACCGACAACATTCTCCTCATCTTTCTAGCAGTTGTACATCTCATTGTCAGAGACATAGAGGAAAAGTAATGGTTAAGTATATAATGTAATCCCTGAAGTACATTGACCATCACCTAGCTCCAACCATACTAAAATTGGCATTGTGATTCCAACTCAACTGTGGTCTGTGATCCAACAGGTAAGTGACCTCACTGAGAAAATTCAGTGGTCACGGTGGCGTTGGCTTTCTTGGCATATACGAATTGTTATGTTCATTTTCTTCACACCAAATACTTAGTACAGAGTTAAGTGGATTGGGAAATCTCATGAAAACCATTAACCGAAACAGTTCCTGTTTACAGGCATATCTGACCATTGTGATCAGTAACTTGCTTTGAGAAAGCATGGGCACTGGAGTCAGGTTGCCAGGGGCGGGGGTGTGAATCCTCAGGCTACCACAGTTATACTCTATGACAATGGGAAAATTACATAAAATTTCTGTGCCTCAGTTTCCTCATTAAACATGGGCATAATTGTGCAAACCTCATAGTATTATTGTGAGGCTCAAGTGCAAAATAATTAGTGCACCCTGCCAGGTACTGTTAAAATGACACCAAAGATAATGCAGATATTATCTTAACACATAATTGCAATTTTGCTTATCAAGGCCAAGTATCTTAATAGAATTTTCCAAATAAAATGAAGTCTCCAGGATAGCTTTGTTGCTCCCTCATTTTTACGCTACTGCTTTTAAACAGGCCAGCAAATCCCAGCTGATGACTCAAGACTTTTCAGCAGGTATACATTATGCTGACCTCACCCTCATGTGCCCTCAGGCTTTCACTTATAAAATCATGGGAGCAAAGAAGTGTGTTGGTGAGAAATAAATGAGGAAGAACAAGGACAAAAAAAGTGTCATGAGTTTATTCACTGGCAATATTTATTATACAGTGATCATTCATCAGATGTATTTGCTCTCTGTTCAACTGTAAATATGGGAGAAATACCATTGCTCAACAGCTGTCTTGGTCTCTTACCAGGATTTGTGAGGTACAGGTGTCTCAGGGTGCCTGCAAAATACAGTGCCGTTCTTGCACTGAAGCTTTCATGATGACTGCCAGACTGAATTAGTCATGATTGAAAGACAGCGCCATCTTTAGACTAGTTGCTCAAAATAAATTCCCTTACAGCATCATGTTCTTGGGACCTTTACCCAGCAGAGCTTTTTAGTGGGCTTAAGATTTAGCAAAAGAATTAAAATGATAACCAGTATTTCAGTCTCTGTGGACTTCAAGTCTCAATGTGGCAGCATGAACGCTAGCATCAGCTCAAGCTTTGGGCTCAGTCAGACTTCTGTTCAAATCCTGGTTGAAATTTGCTATATGACCTTGGCACTGGTATTGAACTCTGGGAGGATATTATCTCAGAAATATGAGGAATAAAACCTTCTCCTTAAGAGGTAGTGAGAACTCAATGAGATTGACAAACCGATCTGTATTGTAGCTGTTCAACAAATATGAAAGTCTTTATTTTATTCCTTCCCTATCTCTTTCTTCTTAGTCATGTAGTGCCATTTGAGAGTCCAGCTTTTACAGGCCTACGTTATTTTGTTACAGCAAGTCAGACCCTGGAGGAGACACAAGCTATTTGAGAACTTTGAAGCTTTTTGCTGAATAAAGGCCAGGACCAGAATCAGTATTTGTACTTTGCAGTACATGGGTCAGCAAATCAGGTTCTTTGAGATTATGGGGGATCCTAATGAGTGTTTCTCAATGCAAATATGAAGCCTATGGAAGTGCTTCTTTGGATGTCAAGGGCTCTGGATTGTGTGGCATTATCGCTACTGTCACGACTTATGTTTTCCTTCTCATTCTGCAGGTTAGGAATGGAAATCTAGAAAGACAAAAATTGATTTTCCAGAACATATATATCATTCTCATCCTGTTTCTAGCAGCAAATATAGTGCTTGCCTAGTGCCAACTACTGATCTAGACACTTCATATGCATCACCAGTAACTCTGGTAAATGGTAATCTTCATAACAACCTTATGAGGTGGTTACTATTATCCCATCTTACAGATGAAGAAGCAGAAGCACAGAGAGGTCCCAACGGCAGTCAAGTGGCTGGGATTTGAACCTTAGCAGTCTGATTCCAGAGAAATTCTTTTGACAACATGGCACTAGTGGTAAAGAACCCACCTGCCAATGCAGAAGATGTTAGAGATGTGGGTTTGATCACTGGGTCAGGAAGACCCCTTGGAGGAGGGCATGGCAACCCACTCCAGTATTTTTGCCTGGAGAATCCCATGGACAGAGGAGCCTGGCAGACTATAGTCCATAAGGTCACAAAGAGTTGGACAGGACTGAAGTGACTTAGCTCACAGTGTATTTGGTATATGCATGTGTATGGTGTTCAAACACATACTTAAAAATAAATATGGGCTCAGATGATGAATACTGTTTTCTTGTATGTTTCCTTTTTTTTTTTTTTTTTTGGCTTATGAGATCTTAGATTCCCAACCAAGGATCCAAAACACACCTCCTGCAACCGAAGCAGAGTACTAACTACCTGATTTCAGCAGAATTCCCTCTTTGAGTCTTTTTTCACTTCACAACACATTCTAGTTTACTACTTAACTTTATCAAAAGTTTTTTTTTTTTTAATGTGGATCATTCTTTAAGAGTCTTTATTGAATTTGTTGCAATTATATATGGATGTCCTCAGTCATGTTTGACTCTGAGACCCCATGGACTCTAGCCCATCAGGCTCCTCTGTCTGTAGTATTTCCCAGGCAAGAATACTGGAATGGGTTGCCATTTCCTGCTCCTCGGGAACTTCCAGATCCAGGGATCGAACCTACGTTTCTTGTGTCACCTGCATTAGCAGATGGGTTCTTCACCACTGCACCATCTGGGGAGCCCCTTGTTACAATATTACTTCTGTCTTATGTTCTGGCTGAGAGGCTTGTGGGACAGGGATTAAACCTGCACCTGCTATCAGAAGGCAAAGTCTTAACCACTGGACCATCGTGGAAGCCCTTATTACTTAACTTTTTAGAGTGTTTTAAAGATTAAAATGATTCACATTAAATGTATTGGTTACATAAAAAGGGGAAATAGCTGCTAAAGTCAACCAAATTAATTTAGAGATAGCTTTGAGATATTTTCCTATGAGGCTGATGATGGCAGAGGTGAAGAGTAGATGGAAGATTTGTTCCAAAAGAATTACAAGGCATATCTTCTACAGTCTAATTGAGTAGATAAATGAAAACAAAATAAAGTCCAGTTGAAGTTCTCTTTCAGTTGAAGAGAGATGAATTTACACTGGACAGGTAAGAGTTCCAGGTGAGAGATGGGACTGGAGGAGGCCTCAAGAGGTGGGAGAGGCTAAAGAGTTGGCATGTGCTAATTTTAAGTAGACTGAGGACCCAGAAATAGTGTCAGATGAGAAATGGATAAAGAAATCCCCAAAGCCCAAGCCTGCTTAGGTTACAGAAGAAAAGAATCAGTGAGATACAAAGGTTTACTTTTAATATTTTATGGTGGTCATGTGGCAAGGGGATTAGATTATCTGTGTTGTTCTAGGGGAGAGAAGTAGGGAAAATGTATGCAAATAGAAGGTGGAAGATTTAAAATCAAAATGGAGAAGAACCTTCCAATATCAACTGTAATATAGTATAATAACAGCAAGGACAAAAGATTACTTTTGCAATCATGTTACTCTTGATCATAGATAGATATGTAAACAGAGACAGGATTACTGGTCACACCGTAGAGGGAGATAAACCAAACTGCATAACAATAAATACTATATCATATTCCCATTTTATATACATTCTGGATATTCATTGGAAGGCCTGATGCTGACACGCCAATACTTTGGCCACCTAATGTGAAGAACTGACTCAGTGGAAAAGACCCTGATGCTGGGAAAGATTGAAGGCAGGAGGAAAAGGGGACTACAGAGGATGAGATGGTTGGATGGCATCACCGACTCAATGGACATGAGTTTGAGCAAGCCCTGGGAGATGGTGAAGGACAGGGAAGCCTGGTGTGCTGCAGTCCATGGGGTTGCAAAGAGTTGGACACAACTGAATGACTGAACTGAAATGTATTATAAGCATGTAAAAGTATACCAAACTCAAACACTTGCCTTGTATAATCATTTTTCTCATTTTTAATGAACATATATTAAATAAAAATTTAGAACATCATACAATAATTTTTTTTTTAATTTAGGAAACCTTAGGAAGGTTAATTACATTTCAGTTCAGTTCAGTCACTCAGTTGTGTCCAACTCTGCGATCCCATGGACTGCAGCACGCTAGGCCTCCCTGTCCATCACCAACTCCTAAACTCATGTCCATTGAGTTGGTGATGCCATCTAACCAGCTCATCCTCTGTCATCCCCTTCTCCTCCTGTCTTCAATCTTTTCCCAGCATCAGGGTCTTTTCAAATGAGTCAGCTCTTTGCACCAGGTGGCCAAAGTATAGGAGTTTCAGCTTCAACATCAGTCCTTCCAATGAATACTCAGGACTGATCTCCTTTAGGATGGACTGGTTGGACCTTGCAGTCCAAGGGACTCTCAAGAGTCTTCTCCAACACCACAATTCAAAAGCATCAATTTTTCAGTGCTCAGCTTTATTTATAGTCCAACTCTCACATCCATACATGACTACTGGAAAAACTATAGCTTTCACTAGATGGACCTTTGTTGAAGTAATGTGGACCTTTGGTGAAGTAATGTCTTGATTTTTAATATGCTGTCTAGGTTGGTGATAATTTTCCTTCCAAGGAAAATTCCAATGGATGTTTGCAATTTGACCTCTGGTTCCTCTGCCTTTTCTAAATCCAGCTTGAACATTTGGAAGTTCATGGTTCATGTATTGCTGAAGCCCAGCATGGAGAATTTTTAGCATTACTTTACTAGCATGTGAGATGAGTTCAATTGTGTGGCAGTTTTCATTCTTTGGCACTGAATTTCTTTGGAACTGAAATGAAAACTGACCTTTTCCAGTCTTGTGGCCACTGCTGAGTTTTCCATATTTGCTAGCATATTGAGTGCAGCACTTTCACAGCATCGTCTTTTAGGATTTGAAATAGCTCAACTGGAATTCCATCATCTCCACTAGCTTTGTTCATAGTGATGCTTCCTAAGGCCCACTTGACTTCACATTCCAGGATTTCTGGCTCTAGGTGAGCGTGAGTGATCACACCATTGTGATTATCTGGGTCATGAAGATCTTTTTCTTCAGATACAGATTCAGAAGATACAGTTCTTCTGTGTATTCTTGCCATCTCTTCTTAATATCTTCGGCTTCTGTTAGTTCCACACAATTTCTGTCCTTTATTGAGCCCATCTTTGCATGAAATGTTCCCTTGGTATCTCTCATTTTCTTGAAGAGATCTCTAGTCTTTCCCATTCTGTTGTTTTCCTCTGTTTCTTTGTACTGATCACTGAGGAAGGCTTTCTTATCTCTCCTTGCTATTCTTTGGAACTCTGCATTCAAATGAGTATATCTTTCCTTTTCTCCTTTGCTTTTCACTTCTCTTCTTTTCACAGCTATTTGTAAGGCCTCCTCAGACAGCCATTTTGCTTTTTTGCATTTCTTTTTCTTGGGGATGTTCTTGGTCCCTGTCATTTGCTGAAGTCTTAACTAAATGCCAAGATTTGACTTCATCTCTGACTTAAAGTCTAATCCTTTGTTTTTTTTTTTTTTTTTCAGGAAACCACCATCCTACCTTTTATGGAATTAAGAAGGGAAAAGGTAACAAGATGTGGAGGTAGTAGGTATACAATAATATGTTGTAAGAGCTTAGGAATGTTTCGACAGCAAACAGCAGATTTGGGGAGTATAACAAGAAAGTGATAAAGGAGACAGTTAAGTCAGTTGGAACTGAACTGTGACAAAGCAGGGCTGCTGGTGGCTGAGCAGCCAGGGTATGATCATCCTAGCAAGCTGCAGATGTGGAATCAAGATAGAGTGTGGCCTTCCTCCTTTATTTTAAAGTCCTTGTAAGAAACAAAAATGTCCACCAGCCAATATTATGCTTCTTTGTGTCTTCTCTGATAGCTCAGTTGGTAAAGAATCTGCCTGCAATGCAGGAGACTCCATTTCGGTTCATGGGTCAGGAAGGCCTGCTGGAGAAGGGATAGGCTACCCACTCCTGTATTCTTGGGCTTCCCTTGTGGCTCAGCTGGTAAGACTTGGGTTCGATCCCTGGATTGGGAACATCCCCTGGAGCAGGGAAAGGCTACCCACTCCAGTATTTTGGCCTGGAGAATTCCATGGACTGTTTAGGCCATGGAGTTGCAAAGAGTCAGACACAAGTGAGCAGCTGTCGCTTTCTATCTTTTAAGCTATTTTGTTTTTTAGTAACTTTTTATCCTTTAAGAATAGTTATTCTTTTGAAACAAAAGAATACTTTCTTTCTTCTTTTTCGATGTTAATTAGAAGTCATATTTGTTATGTGGGAAAAGACCTGGTCCTGGTTACTTGGGTCCAAAGTAGAATCTAGCTGTGTTAGGGTCAGAAGTGGTTTTAGCTGAGCTAGAATCTGATACCACTATTTACATAACAACTGTGGTCTGCCTCCAAGGTAGAGTGAGGTGTTTTACAATCATCAGCTTTATGAGTTGCAGCTATAAAATAATCAATCTTTTAAAGCAAACATACCACAATGTCTACATCCAAAAGCAACTTGTCTTTCAGAGCAGTGACCTTGGGGAGCTTTTCACATATATTGGCATAAAATATTTAAATTCTTCACTGGAAACATCCTTTGGGCCCACTTCTCTCTTTCTACCTCTCTCTCTCTCTCACACACACACACAGTATTTTAAGGTATACTTCATTTTTAACCAAAATGTTTTATCTTGCTTGTTAACCAATTTTATTTCCCAGAGGCTGTGAATGCCTCTGGCTATTAGAAAAATCAGATCCATCATTGAAAGACTATTACCATCAAAGAGGGAAAAGGTAATGTGGTGCTGACTACAGAGACTATATCCAAAGAAAAGCTGCAAAGATATTTGTGTAGTATCCTTAGTATAAGAATATAGCCTTCTTAAATGCTGGCTTAAAACTCAACATTCAAAAAACTAAGATCATGGCATCTAGTCCCATCACTTCATGGCAAATAGATGGGGAAACAATGGAAACAGTGACAGACTTTATTTTTCTGGACTCCCAAATCACTGCAGATGGTGACTGCAGCCATGAAATTAAAAGATGCTTGTTCCTTGGAAGAAAACCTATGACCAACCTAGACAGCATATTAAAAAGCAGAGACATTACTTTAGCAACAAAGATCTGTCTAATGAAAGCAATGATTTTCCCAGTAGTCATGTATGGATGTGAGAATTGGACTATAAAGAAGGCTGAGCACCGAGGAATCGATGCTTTTGAACTGTGATATTGGAGAAAACTTTTGAGAGTCCTTTGGACTGCAAAGAGATCCAACCAGTCCATCCTATAGGAAATCAGTCTTGAGTATTCATTGGAAGGACTGATGCTGAAGGTGAAGCTCCAATCCTTTAGCCACCTGATGCGAAGAGCTGACTCATTAGAAAAGACCCTGAAGCTGAGAAAGACTGAAGGCAGGAAAAGGGAATGACAGAGGATGAAACAGTTGGATGGCATCACCGATGCAATGGACATGAGTTTGAGCAAGTCCTGGGAGATGGTGAAGGACAGGGAAGCCTGGCATGCTGCAGTCCATGGGGTCATGAGAAGTCGGACATGACTGAATGACGGCACAACAACAAAGATGCTTTTCTGAAGGATATATTTAAAGGTACAATTATTCAAATATTATAAAATGAAAACTAATCAAATTCACTTCATAGTCCAACTTGTTTAGGGCACTTTTCATGGTATCATTTCATCCCTAATCTGTGATCACTACCTCTTGTCTCTTCTCTCACTGAAAACACGATCAGTAGTTCCACACCCAGAGGTAAAGAAGATCTATGGTAAATCTGTGTTGATGAAGATATGAGAAAATAGTCACATTTATACACTCACTGTAGGAAGTATGTATTGGAAAATCTTTGGAAGAATAAGCTGAGAATATCAAAATTCAAAATGCACTTACTGTTCTATTCAACAATTGTGATTTGGGCCTTATGTTTCTATAGATATGTTCAAAAATATACAGACATATATGCAAATTAAGTTCATTGCAGTATTGTTTGTATTCAGAAAATATTAAGGACAAACCAAACGTCTATCAGTAGGGAAATTGATCAATAAATTATGGTATATCTGAAGAATAGAATAATACACAACAATGGAAATAGTTAAATAGTTTGTATATGCAGATCTATAAGACATATTGTTAAAAAGCCAAGAAAAAAACTATCTATATTTCTCAATTGAGGAAAAACCACATACATGTATGTCTATATTCATGATAAATATCTGGAAGTGTACATAAGAAAATGTGATGGGAATTACTTTGGGGGAATAAAATAAGAGGTCTATTATAGGTGAGAAAATAACTTTTTACTGTATACTCTCTTGTATGTTAATTTTGTTTAACCATGTACATTATTTTCAAAATAGCAATTTTAAAAGATGAAATATACAGTGGAGGAATGTACTGATGAACGGTTGAGAATAAGATTTAATCTTCTTTCAAAAGTGGAGAACTAAATTTTGATTCTTGTTTTTGGGTGTACTTTGGTGGAGGGGAAGATGTGAGTTCTGGGAAGTAGTGAAAACAGTGATCAAATCAGAATGTGAGAGAAGTGTCGTAGCTTTTTATTTGCAGGTGAAGTGCTGAGCCTAGAATAGTGATATTTTGTGTCACTGTCTGATCTCTTCTATTTAAACGTAAACAAAACAAGAAATTCTTATTTTTGGACACTTGACCAATTATTAGCTTTTTGGTACTAAACATTTTCTTTAAAAGTAAAGTAAGTGTGCCTGGGACATTGTCACATAGTAAATCTTATGGATGAATTAGTTTCATTAAATTACCTCCGTCTTTTACAGTTGGTTTAGTGGTGAGATGCTGAGTTTATGAGAGCTTTAATGAGGAAAGAAAGGAGGTGATTTTAGAGGAAAGGATGAATTGGGGGGCAATTCTATGTTTTGAGGGTAAGCTTGGAGGGCATTTAGTGTTCTGCATAGAGCCACTGAGGATCTTGGGTAGAAGGGGGCGGGGAAGAAATACAGTGAGGAAGGGAAGCAGGAGGAACAGTTTTGACCCCATCATGGTTTTAACAAGGGTGGGTTATCAAGGCTAAGGACTGTGGATTCACTGAATGAGATGCTGACATGGAAACTCTCTGTGGGGCACTTGAAACTAAAGTGAGATGGCTTTCAACAGCAGAAGGCTTTTATCTACTTTTCCAATCTCTAGAATGGAAACAAAGGCACTCTCTCAATCTACGGGGACTAGAAAGGTGAAATATTAGGTTGGTCGAAAAGTTACTTCAGGTCTTTCTGTTCAGTTCAATTCAGTCGCTCAGTCGTGTCCGACTCTTTGCGACCCCATGAATCGCAGCATGCCAGGCCATGAAAAACTCAAATGAATTTACTGTCAACTCAATAAGAGCATGAACTCAGAGAGAACTGGATTCAGAAAAGGATTAGGACGTTACAACTGGTTAGCCTTGGGTGAATTATTTAATCCTTTCATGCCTCTATTTCCTCTTTTGGAAAATGCTAATCATATTACCTCATGGGATATTTCTAAACTAAGATATAATATGAAAAAGTTTTCTGACTCTTATAAATTTTATTGGCTCAATATATATCTTGTTATAGGGGAAAAACTTCTTGCTTACAAACTTGGTATTGTTTTATAATATGTCATTGTTTACTTCCAGTGTAGTATAATTATTATTATTTTGTTATTACTATCATTCCTTAAGGAGTATCTAGTGTGTTTTAAACGTTGGTTTAAGTGTTTTATCCGAAGCATTTCTAAACCTAATAGCAATTTGGAGGGCATGGTCTAGCCCATTTTATAGATGAGAAAACTGAAGCTCAGAGAGGTTAATTAAGGGAATAAGCAGGAAGTTCAAGTTTTTACTTTCTTCCAGATAACTGGAGTCATAAAGCAATGAATCAGATTCTAGAATGACAGGGAGTAGCATTCGTTTGGCTCATAGGCTGCCAAGTGTGAAATCCTGGGAGACCCACAGACTCTGGAGAAGAACTATGTTTGAGAGCTGGGAAGATGGAATGATCTGCTTGTCATTAGACACAGCTAGAGAGAGGCAGATATATAGCTACTAGACTGAACTGAGAGATACCATGGAAGGGAGGAAGAGGATCCTGAGAGATTTCTGGAAGTGCTGAGAGTTACAGCCAACAGGGAGACAGGATAGGATAAGATAGGGCAGACCTCTTCAGGATGTGGAGTATGGCTGGTACATTGTCCTTTTCCTTACTCCATTATTCTTTGAATATTATTTTACCTAGGTTAGATGCTAAACACTTCTTGTTGCTTAGTAAGGCTAATTACAAACACTAAAATTTCATTTTTAACATGTAATTTTTAGAGGATTGTAAGATATCCAGTGTTCTATGGTTTTCCCATATTTCCCTGCCCTCATGGATTTATAATATGATTTGAAATTATTGCCCCTTTTAGAGTTTCAAGAGAGAAACTGTACTGAAGGTACTTGGAAAAGAGCCATCTCTAGGCAACAAAGAGCTACCCTTTCTAGTTTCGAGTTCAGAGAAGGAAAACTATCCAATTTCCATAGATATCATATTGGAGCTGAGCTGACTTTAAAAATAAAAGATTTTTCCCTCTCATCTATAATAAATAATGGTGCTTTGAGCAATGCATGTTTGCTGGTAACAAATTCCACCAATGGGTGTGGTGAACAGTTGAGCATATGTGGACTGTGCAGCTTCTGCTTTGTCTGCAGCATTTCCTCTCTTGTCTCAGAGGGCTCATGCTTTCTCAGGCCAGGGCAGTGGCAGGTCCAGATAAATGTCTGGGTTTTCTTACTTCAAGGCTGAGGTGGTGGGGGTGGTCAGGTGGTGGGGGTGATTGTGGAGCTGTCTTTCTGGCATGGATTGCATTGTGGGGAAAGTCTATCTTTCAAAGAAATAGTAAACTGGGGCAACTAGTCTCATCAGTTAAATGATTTCCTTGCTGATACAAGGTGAGGAAAAGATGAATAGCTTTGGGGGAAAGAAACTGTGAGGATAAAAGGGAAGATGAAAAATGAGAAGATAACATTGAGAAAATGAGATAGATGAAGTGCAAAGGTAGATAGTTCCCTTTTTCAATTTGGAATGCAGACAGTGACATCTTTTCTTTCCAAATCAATAAAGCCCTAGTGTCTGTTCTATTCTGGGAGCACCAATGATTTGATCGAGCCCTCTAAATAAAGATAGCCAACTTACTTAAGTGTTCTAAATCTCATCTTGTGGTGAGAGGCCTGAAAAATTATAATATCCAGAGTCAGTATTTGTAGTGTGTGCCTAAGGGGTGGTGCTCTTGAAGAGCATTAAGGCCTGTCTTGGTCACCTTATGTTATGGGTATGTTTCTCTGTGAATGTTGTGTCCTGGCACCAGCTTACCTGATTTTTCTTAACAAAACTACAGGCTATGTTTGAGAAATATTCAACCTAAATAATGGAAACAATACACTCATTTGCAACATTTAATTTATGTATAGCAAAGTCATCATCGCCACAAAATGCTTTGAATACAAAACAATACCCTGTCCTTTGATTCACTCCACTAGGATGATGAAAACTGTGGTCGGGGAATGGTTGGTCTGGATTGTTTTGGGTGTGGGTTTGCTTCTTCCGGTCATTTGGAATTTGATTCACCTGCTGAATTGCATCGGGGTCAAGAGTACTGGGTCACATCCTGCACTGTCCAGGTTTTAGGGGTCACTTTCTTGAATCAATGCTGATTTTTCCATGAGCATCCTGTCTCCTTTGACAATTGTTCCAAATGTATCTTCTCAGATATAGACTCTTAAGCCGTACTCCAATGTATTGTGCAGGTTATTTCTTATCTTAGCTTTGAATTGTCTAGATAAGTGATATGCTGGAGGTAAGATTCCTGTTATTCAAAGGTGACTTGCAAACTGTTTGGATCAATGTGCCTGCACAGGTTGACTGTGACTGGGTCTGTACTGGGAAGGCCTTTGGAGATACCTGTGGCTTTTGATGGAAGGAAGTTTCCTACTGAGAATCACCTAATCTTAAATCTGTTTAGTCTGTTCTGAGTCCCATGTTGCCTCCCAGACTGCTCAGCCTTACTGAATACTGTCCTTCTACTACTTTGTAAAGATTTTGCCATTTTTAAAGCCATATAAATGTGTAATCTCTCTCTTAAACACACAAACACACAATGATGAATGACCAGTGGAAATTCATGAAGAAATAGATTCTTAAGAACTTCCTGAATGCCAAGAATATTTTACCTGCATCCTCTCATTTACCAACTTTTAAATATGGATATATCTTTTAAAAAATTGATTAATTTTAATTGGAGGTTAATTGCTTTACAATATTGTGGTGGTTTTGCCGTAATAGACGTGAATCTGCCATGGGGGTACTTGTGTTCCCCCATCCCAAACCCCTCTCACCTGCCTCCTGTCCTGTCCTCAGGGTTGTCCCAGTGCTCTGGCTTTCACTGCCCTGTTTCATGCATGAGCTTGGACATGTCATCTAGTTCACATATGCAAATATACAGGTTTCAATGCTATTCTCTCAAATCATCCCACACTCACCTTCTTCCACAGAATCCAACAGTCTGTTCTTTATAGCTGTGTCTCTTTTGCTGTCTTGCATATAGGATCATCTTTACCATCTTTCTAAATTCCATATATATGCATTAATATACTGTATTGGTGTTTTCCTTTCTGACTTACTTCACTCTGTATAATCGGCTCCAGTTTCATCCACCTCATTAGAACGGACTCAAATGTTCTTTTTAAAGCTGAGTCATCTTCATGTTTACTCCTTGGAAAGAAAATTATGACCAACCTAGATGGCATATTCAAAAGCAGAGACACTTCACCAACAAAGATCCATCTAGTCAAGGCTATGGTTTTTCCGGTAGTCACGTATGGATGTGAGAGTTGGACTGTGAAGAAGGCTGAGTGCCGAAGAATTGATGCTTTTGGACTGTGGTGTTGGGGAAGACTCTTGAGAGTCCCTTGGACTGCAAGGAGATCCAACCAGTCCATTCTAAAGGAGATCAGTCCTGGGTGTTCTTTGGAAGGAATGATGCTAAAGCTGAAACTCCAGTGCTTTGGCCACCTCATGAGAAGAGTTGACTCATTGGAAAAGACTCTGATGCTGGGTGGGATTCAGAGCAGGAGGAGAAGGGGACAACAGAGGATGAGATGGCTGGATGGCATCACGGACTCTATGGACGTGAGTTTGAGTGAACTTCGGGAGTTGCTGATGGACAGGGAGGCCTGGTGTGCTGCAATTCATGGGGTCACAAAGAGTTGGACACGACTGAGCGACTGAACTGAACTGAACTGAATATTCCATTGTGTATATGTACAACTGCTTACTTACCCATTCAACTGCCAATGGACATCTAGGTTGCTTCCATGTCCTGGCTATTGTAAACAGTGCTGTGATGAACATTGGGGTACACATGTCTCTTTCACTTCTGGTTTCCTCGGTGTGTATGCCCAGCAGTGGGATTGCTGAGTTGTCTGGTAGTTCTTTTTTTTTTTTTTTTTAAATCTCAGTTTTATTTATTTATTTTACTTTACAATATTGTATTGGTTTTGCCATACATTGACATGAATCCACCATGTGTGTACATGTGTTCCCCATCCTGAACCCCCTTCCCACCTCCCTCCCCATCCCATCCCTCTGGGTCATCCCAGTGCACCAGCCCTAAACACCCTGTCTCATGCATCGAACCTGGACTGGTGATTTGTTTCACATATGATAATATACATGTTTCAATGCCATTCTCCCAAATCATCCCACCCTCCCCTCTCTCACAGAGTCCAAAAGACTGTTCTATACATTTATGTCTCTTTTGCTGTCTTGCATACAGGGTTATCATTACCATCTTTCTAAATTCCATATAAATGTGTTAGTACACTGTATTGGTGTTTTTCTTTCTGACTTACTTCACTCTGTATAATAGGCTCCAGTTTCACCCACCTCATTAGAACTGATTCAAATGTATTCTTTTTAATGGCTTAGTAATACTCCATCGTGTATATGTACCATGGCTTTCTTATCCATTCAACTGCCAGTGGACATCTAGATTGCTTCCATGTCCTAGCTATTGTAAACAGTGTTGTGTACTTCTGGTTTCCTCCGTGTGTATGCCCAGCAGTGGGATTGCTGGGTCATAAGGCAGTTCTATTTCCAGTTTCTTAAGGAGTCTTCACACTGTTCTCCATAGTGGCTGTACTAGTTTGCATTCCCACCAAGAGTGTAAGAAGGTTCCCTATTCTCCACACCCTCTCTAGCATTTACTGTTTGTAGACTTTTGGATAGCAGCCATTCTGATCAGTGTGAGATGGTACCTCATTGTGGTTTTGATTTGCATTTTTCTGATAATGAGTGATGTTGAGCATCTTTTCATGTGTTTGTTAGCCATCTGTATGTCTTCTTTGGAGAAATGTCTGTTTTGTTCTTTGGCCCATTTTTTTTTGACTGGGTTATTTATTTTTCTGATATTGAGCTGTATGAGCTGCTTTCTCCCATTCTAAAGGCTGTCTTTTCACCTTGCTTATAGTTTCCTTCATTGTGCAAAAGCTTTTAAGTTTAATTAGTTCCCATTTATTTATTTTTGCTTCTATTTCCATTACTCTGGGAGGTGGGTCTTGCTGTGATTTATGTTGGAGAGTGTTTTGCCTATGTTTTCCTCTAGGAGATTTTTAGTTTCTGGTCTTGCATTTAGATCCTTAATCCATTTTGAGTTTATTTTTGTGTATGGTGTTAGAAAGTGTTCTAGTTTCATTCTTTTACAGGTGGTTGACCAGCTTTCCCAGCACCACTGTTAAAGAAATTGTCTTTTCTCCATTGTATATTTTTGCATCTTTTCTCAAAGATAAAGTGTCCATAGGTGTGTGGATTTATCTCTGGGCTTTCTATTTTGTTCCATTGAGCTGTATTTCTGTCTTTGTGCCAGTACCATACTGTCTTGATGACTGTAGCTTTGTAGTATAGTCTGAAGTCAGGCAGGTGGATTCCTCCAGTTCCATTCTTCTTTCTCAATATTGCTCTGGCTATTCAAAGTTCTTTGTATTTCCATACAAATTGTGAAATTATTTGTTCTAGTTCTGTGAAAAACACTATTGGTAGCTTGATAAGGATTGCATGGAATCTATAGATTGCTTTGGGTCAGGTCAGTTCAGTTCAGTCACTCAGTTGTGTCTGACTCTTTGCAACCCCATGGACTGCAGCATGCCAAGGCTCCTGTCCATCACCACCTCCTGGAGTTTACCCAAACTCATGTCTATTGAGTCAATGATGCCATCCAACCATCTCATCCTCTGTCGTCCCCTTCTCCTCCTGCCTTCAATCTGTCCCAGCATCAGGGTCTTTTCAAATGAGTTAGCTCTTTGCATTAGGTGGCCAAAATATTGGACTGTCATCTTCAACATCAGGCCTTCCAATGAACACTCAGGACTGATCTCCTTTAAGACGGACTGGTTGGATCTCCTGCTGCAAGGAGACTCTCAAGAGACTTCTCCATCATCACAGTTCAAAAGCATCAGTTCTTCAGCACTCAGCTTTCTTTATAGTCCAACTCTCACATCCATACAAGATTACTGGAAAAACCATAGCTTTGACTAGACAGACCTTTGTTGGCAAAGCGATGTCTCTGCTTTTCAATATGCTGTCTAGGTTGGTCATAACTTTTCTTCCAAGGAGTAAGCGTCTTTTAATTTCATGGCTGCAATCACCATTTGCAGTGATTTTGGAGCCCCCAAAAATAAAGTCAGCCACTGTTTCTACTGTTTTTCCATCTATTTCCCATGAAGTGATGGGACCAGATGCCATGATCTTCGTTTTCTAATGTTGAGTTTTAAGCCCACTTTTTCACTCTCCTCTTTTACTTTCATCAAGGGGCCTTTTAGCTCCTCTTAACTTTCTGCCATAAGCATGGTGTCATCTGCATATCTGAGGTTATTGATATTTCTCCCAGCAATCTTGATTCCAGCTTGTGCTTCATTCAGCCCGGCGTTTCTCATGATGTACTCTGCATAGAAGTTAAATAAGCAGGGTGACAATAAACAACCTTGATGTACTCCTTTTCCTATTTGGAACCAGTCTGTTGTTCCATGTCCAGTTCTAACTGTTGCTTCCTGAGCTGCATACAGATTTCTCAAGAGGCAGGTCAGATGGTCTGGTATTCCCATTTCTTTCAGAATTTTCACAGTTTGTTGTGATCCACACACTCAAAGGCTTTGGCATAGTCAATAAAGCAGAAATAGATGTTTTTCTGGAACTTTCTTGCTTTTTCCATGATCTAGAAGATGTTGGCAATTTGATCTCTGGTTCCTCTGCCTTTTCTAAATCCAGCTTGAACATCTGGAAGTTCATGGTTCACATATTGCTGAAGCTTGGCTTGAACAGAATTTTGAGCATTACTTTACTAGAATGTGAGATGAGTGCAATTGTATTTTCTGGAACTTTCTTGCTTTTTCCATGATCTAGAAGATGTTGGCAATTTGATCTCTGGTTCCTCTGCCTTTTCTAAATCCAGCTTGAACATCTGGAAGTTCATGGTTCACATATTGCTGAAGCTTGGCTTGAACAGAATTTTGAGCATTACTTTACTAGAATGTGAGATGAGTGCAATTGTGTGGTAGTTAGAGCATTTTTTGACATTGGAATGAAAACTGACCTTTTCCAGTCCGGTGGCCACTGCTGAGTTTCCCAGATTTGCTGGCATATTGAGCGCAGCACTTTCACAGCATCATCTTTTAGGATTTGAAATAGCTCAACTGGAATTCCATCACCTCCACTAGTTTTGTCCATAATGATGCTCTCTAGGGCCCACTTGACTTAACATTCCAGGATGTCTGGCTCTCAGTGAGTGATCACACCATTGTGATTATCTTGGTTGTGAAGATCTTTTTCGTACAGTTCTTCTGTGTGTTCTTGCCACCTCTTCTTAATATCTTCTGCTTCTGTTAGTTCCCTACCATTTCTGTCCTTTATCGAGCCCATCTTTGCATGAAATATTCCCTTGAAGAGAGCTCTAGTCTTTCCCATTCTATTGTTTTCATCTATTTCTTTGCACTGATCACTGAGGAATGCTTTCTTATATCTCCTTGTTATTCTTTGGGACTCTGCATTCAAATGAGTATATCTTTCCTTTTCTCCTTTGCTTTTGGCTTCTCTTCTTTTCACAGCTATTTGTAAGGCCTCCTCAGACAGCCATTTTGCTTTTTTGCATTTCTTTTTCTTGTGGATAGTCTTGATCCATGTCTCTTGTACAATGTCATGAACCTCCATCCACAGTTCATCAGGCACTCTGTCTGTCATATCTAGTCCCTTAAACCTATTTCTCACTTCCACTGTATAATCATAAGGGATTTGATTTAGGTCATGCCTGAATGTCTAGTGGTCTTCCCAACTTTCTTTGGTTTAAGTCTGAGTTTGGCAATAAGGAGTTCATGATCTGAGCCACAGTCAGCTTCCGGTCTTATTTTTGCTGACTATATAGAGCTTCTCCATCTTTGGCTGCAAAGAATATAATCAATCTGATTTCGGTGTTGACCATCTGGTGATGTCCATGTGCAGAGTCTTCTCTTGTGTTGTTGGAAGAGGGTGTTTGGTATGACTAGTGCATTCTCTTGGCAAGACACTATTAGCCTTGCCCCGCTTCATTCTGTACTCCAAAGCCAAATTTGCCTGTTACTCCAGGTGTTTCTTGACTTCCTACTTTTGCATTCCAGTCCTCTATAATGAAAAGAACATCTTTTGGGGGGATTAGTTCTAAAAGGTCTAGTAGGTGTTCATAGAACCATTCAACTTCTCCCTCAAGTGTTACTGGTTGGGACATAGACTTGGATTACTGTGATATTGAATGGTTTTCCTTGGAAATGAACAGAGATCATTCTGTCATTTTTGAGACTGCATCCATGTACTGCATTTCAGACTCTTTTGTTGACTATGATGGCTACTCCATTTCTTCTAAGGGATTCTTGTCCACAGTACTAGATATAATGGTCATCTGAGTTAAATTCACCCATTCCAGTCCATTTTAATTTACTGATTCCTAAAATGTCAAGGTTCACTCTTGCCATCTCCTGTTTGACCACATCCAATTTGCCTTAATTCATGGACCTAACATTCCATATACCTATGCAATATTGCTCGTACAGCATTGGAACTTGCTTCTATCACCAGTCACATCCACAGCTGGGTGTTGTTTTTGCTTTGGGTCCCTCTTTTCATTCTTTCTAGAGTTATTCTCCACTGATCTCCAGTAACATTTGGGCACTTACCTGGGGAGTTCATCATTCAGTGTCCAATCTTGCCTTTTCATACTGTTCATGGGTATGTTGCTTTGGGTAGCATACTCATTTTCACTATATTGATTCTTCCTATCCATGAACATGGTATATTTCTCCATTTATTGTGTCATCTTTGATTTTTTTTATCAGTGTTTTATAGTTTTCTATATATAAGTCTTTTGTTTCTTTAGGTAGATTCATTCCTAAGTATTTTATTCTTTTCATTGCAACAGTGAATGGGATTGTTTCCTTAATTTCTCTTTCTGTTTTTTCTTTGTTAGTGTATAGAAATGCAAGGGATTTCTGTGTATTAATTTTATATCCTGCAACTTTACTATATTCATTGATTAGCTCTAGTAATTTTCTGGTGGTGTCTTTAGGGTTTTCTATGTAGAAGATCATTTCATCTGCAAACAGTGAGAGTTTTACGTCTTCTTTTCCAGTCTGGATTCCTTTTATTTCTTTTTCTTCTCTGACTGTTGTGGCTAAATCTTCCAGAACTATGTTGAATAGTAGTGGTGAAAGTGGGCACACTTGTCTTGTTCCTGACTTTATTGGAAATGCTTTCAACTTTTCACTATTGAGGATACTGTTTGCTGTGCATTTATCATACATGGCATTTATTATGTTGAGGTATGTTCCTTCTATACCTGCTTTCTGGAGAGTTTTTATCATAAATGTATGTTGAATTTTGTCAAAGGCTTTCTCTGCACCTATTGAGATAATCATATGGTTTTTATCTTTCAATTTGTTAATGTGGTGTATCACATTGACTGATTTGCAAATATTGAAGAATTCTTGCATTCCTGTGATAAAGCCTACTTGGTCATGATGTATGATCTTTTTAATATGTTGTTGAATTCTGTTTGCTAGAATTTTGTTCAGGAGTTTTGCATCTATGTTCATCAGTGATATTGGCCTGTAGTTTTCTTTTCTTGTAGCATCTTTGTCTGATTTGGTATTAGGGTGATGGTGGCCTCACAGTCCTGAATATTCATTGAAAGGACTGATGTTGAAGCTGAAACTCTGATACTCTGGCCACCTGGTGTGAAGAACTGTCTCATTTGAAAAAACCCTGATGCTAGGAAATATTGAAGGCAGGAGAAGGGGATGACAGAGGATGAGATGATTGGATGGCATCACTACTCAATGGACGTGAGTCTGAGTAAACCCTGGGAGTTGGTGATGGACAGGGAGGCCTGGTGTCCTGCAGTCCGTGAGGTCGCAAAGAGTCAGACATGACTGAATGACTGAACTGATAGAATGAGTTTGGGAGTTTACCCTCCTCTGCAATTTTCTGGAAGAGTTTGTATAGGATAGGTGTTAGCTTTTCTCTAAATTTTTGCTAGAATTCATCTGTGCAGCCATCTGGTCCTGGGCTTTTGTTTGTTGGAAGAGTTTTGATTACAGTTTTGATTTCCACATTTGTGATGGGTTAAATATAGTTATATCTTATCTTAGATACAAGGCAACTTAGGATCTTAAATGTGAAGTAACTTGCCAATACTATACAAAGGTGCAGAACCAGGTTGGGGCCTGCTAGTCTGACACCTGAGAGCCCATACTCTCAATTAGTCTCTGTGCTGGACTTTAGTTAAAGTGAAACTGTTCAGTGACTGCATTAAATTCATGATGCTGCTTTCATCATAGTAGAAGCAATAATAATCACACAACACACCCAGCATGACAATTTACAGTGGCTTCTGGCCAAAGTCACTGATTCAGAGTCAGAACCTCACATTCATATTGTGTTTTTTACTTCATCAAACCCAAATAAGTGAAGTTTTAATATTTGAGGAAAACCAAAGTGATCTTTATTTAATATATAACAGAAAATTCTTAATTTCATATATTTCAGTCAGTCTCTGTGCCCATTATACTTTATGCTTTAGAAAGTGGAGAATTTAAAAATCCTTTTGAAAATTTCTCCAAGGATAAGGAGTGATTAGGTATTCCTTTCCAAGGGAGCAGCTTCTTAGTGAGAGAGCAGAGATGAGAATTCAGGTCCCTAACAGAGAGCTCATTGTCCTTTCTAAAACACCAAAGAATCTCGTGAAGAATCTGTCTAAAGATATGAGTTCCTCATCTATTAATAGCCCTTCTATTCCTAATGTTCAGTGACTGGATATGCTTGGCTCTTGCTGGTATTTTGGAGAACTGAAAATATTTCAAAGTTATATCCAGAAAGTCTTCTGTGTTTCTCAAATATGTTATGTGGTAAGCAACTGAAACCATGGCAGGCAGGAAGGAAATAAACATGAAGAACATATTTGCCAGATGTATCAGAATGTCCTTTACATATAATAACTTTGTGAGGCTGATATTAACTCCACTTTACAAAGGATAAGAAGTCTAAGAAATTAGTCATTTCCTATAAATTATATGGACAGAAGGATTTGAATCTAGTCTGTCTACCACCAAAGTCTTCACACTTTTCTTTACCTGGCCTCCGTCTTGGTTGAAAATTAAATATACAGCTTTTCATGTCTGGATCACCTCAACAAAACAATTGGGTACTCTCTCACTGAAGTAGTTTGCACTAAAAATAAATACCCTTCTTCCTCCAATGAGCTTCCCAAGGTTTAAGAGAGGAATTCAGGATCGCTGCTAAACCTCAGTGTTTCCTAGAGTAATCTGAACTCAGGCTCTTGTTCAGATCACTTTTTCACCCTTTCTGAGACTGTCCCACTGATCTTTTATAAAATTTTGAAGTTTTATATGACGGAGATTTTCAAGCATAAACAAGTAAAGGAAATAGCATTGTGAAAAGCCTGGGTACGTTGACCTGGCTCCAATGTTATCTGCTCTGATCTTATGCTCTGTATAATATGCCATAAACTATGGTGTACCTGTCTCTGGTGGTTAGCCCCGGGTTCTTACCCCAGTACAGGATGAATATTTTTCCTTCCAAAACCAAGTCTTAATGGTGACTAGCACCAACATTTTAAAAAGCACAATAGGTGAGATAACAATAACTCAGCTATCAGAATAAGATACAGTAGCGATGTAAATATTTCACCTTGAAAAGAAAGCAAAGTCAGGAGAAGTGTGTAAAGACTCAAAATTAGGAACGTGAAAACAAAAGATCATTTGGAGCCATTCTGTTCCCATGAGTGTATGTGTATCGGTTTCATTGAAGGTTGGGAAGGACAGTAAAAGGGCACAGTGATCAGGTTAAGACCACTGATACCTGAGAGACATAATTATCTTTGGTTACATGGAGTGTCTGTCTGCATTGGGTACTATAGCTTCTTTACCCTGAGAGAAATAGAGACCCAGGAAAGAAATTTGTTACATTATTTTTCAATTCTCCACCAAAATGCTTGGGAACATTGGACTATGAAAGATAGAAGATAATAAAAAGCATTTGTATTTGATTTTGGAATATACTGCTGTACTTACAATTGTCTATGGGGTGTGTCTATCTGGCAAGTCCCTTCACAGAACAGGAGGCCCTTCTGTTACAGCTAGGGCCTGTTGGAGCTGTTTACTTGCTTCCTTTCGCTGCATGTCTCTCTTTGACTCTCTCTGTCCTATTTCTGTCTGTCTGTCACTCTCGTGTTACCTTAATGACAGAGTTTTAAAAGGTCCTAGTCCTATAAACATAGCTTTCAAATATTAATATTAATAAAGTTTCAACTAAATAGATGAGATTTGGAGAGTTAAGCTTGCATTTTCCAAATCAAGTCTGTCTTCACACAATTACTAGGGGATGACAACCCACTCCAGTATTCTTGCCTGGAGAATTCCATGGACAAAGGAGCCTGGTGGGCTACAGTCCATGGGGTTGCAAACAGTCAGACATGACTGAGCGACTAACACACTTTAGACACCATGGCCATCCCGGATCATTTTCTATGTCCACAGGGGTTCCAGTTCTACCAACAGTATCCCTCCAGATTTGGTTCTCACATGATAGTAAGTCTATTTCCCCGCTGTTTCATCTGCTGACCTCTTCCACCCTGGTACTGGGAAGGTTTTTCTCCTGATATTGCCCTCATAACACATTCTGGTAAATGAAGATAAGGTTTTCTCTAAGAAAATTGTCCTGTGTTTGCTAATGATCTCAATCCTGAATCCCATAAATGGCTAGTGCACAATTGTAAATTAAATAAAGTCAACCAGAAGGTAAAAGCCTTTAACTTGGATGGGAAAGACTTCCTGCAAGGACCTGTCAGAGAAGAGTTAACGCAGCAGCTGGGGCTAATGTAAAAGGAAGAAATCACTGCGCACGTTGTCATGAATTTGCCAGCAAAGGCTATTGAATTTCTCAGCACTTTCAAAGCACTCTTAGATGGACAGCCATGTGGCAGTGAACTCCTTCCCACTGGGCACTGTCACAGCTTTTCCAAAAATGCTAACCCAGCTAAGGATGTTCAGCAACCAGATGGAACCGTGTTAGGCATCTCCGTGGAGGCTTGCAGTTCAGTTCACCTAGTAAGAAAAGTGGCCCCTAACAAGGAAATGTTATGCATCTCTTTTTGGTTTCTTGCTGCTATACTTTAGAAGAACCAGACTGTAAATTGAAATAGTCATGAAGATCCACCTCTTAAATGCCAGAGGACAGATACAGAATTTTAAGAAGAGAAAACACCAATTGCTTCAGTCATTTAATTGGAAATATTGTCTCTATTTCCTCACTAGACTTTGTGAAAGTAAACTATCATTTGTATGATTTCTAATATTTTAGCAGTCAGTTACTTTGAACCCTTTTATTTTACCCTAGCTGGCTTCCCTGGTGGCTCAGACAGTAAAGAATCTGCCTGCAATGCAGGAAACCTAGGTTTGATCCTTGCATCATGAAGATCCTCTGGTGAAGGGAATGGAAACCCACTCTAGTATTCTTGCCTGGAGAATCCCATGGGCAGAGGTGCCTGGCAGGCTACAGTCCATTGGGTTGCAAAGAATCAGACATGACTGAGCAACTAACACACTAAGAACAATAGCGTGGGGCTTTCCAGGTGGCTCAGTGGTAAAGAATCTGCCTGCCAGTGCAGGAGATGCGGGTTCAAGCCCTGCCTCAGGAATATCCCCTGAAGAAGGAAATTGCAGTCCACTCCAGTATTCTTACCTGGGAAACCCCATGGACAGAGGAGTCTAGCAGGCTATCGTCCATGGGCTAGCAAAGAGTTGGACATAACTTAGTGACTAAATAGCAGCAGCAAGAACAACTGCCTAGTGCATTGCATAGTTGTCTATATTTATGCACTCCAAGCTGGAAGGAAAACAACTGTCTTAACTTGCTTGTAAATTCAAAAATCTTACTCCAAACAAATCAGTCCTGTATTTCACTTGTGTAGACCTGGCATGCTTTTATCTGAGGACTCAATCTATTAAAAAAGCAAAGCACAAGACTTACACATACAGTGATTTCCCCATCCTGAATCAACTGGTGCTGTTCTCATTTCAGTGCCTCTATTCCTTTGCCAACAAGTGTATGCAATCTGTGGGAGCATTTGTTCAGATTTCAGTTCAAGCAATGCAGTCACCATACTTACAGGATGATACAAAACAATATGAATTACTTTGCCTTTGCACTGAAGAGAATTGCCTTTGTGTTGGTGAAATAATAAAAAAGACAACAATAATAACCAGTATTGATTTGTTTTCTACTAGCACTGTACTGAATGCTTGCTTTATTTACTTTCATTACCTTATTTTGTCTTCACAGTATCCCCATTAGGTGTTAATAAATTGTTACAATCTTTACTTTATAGGTAGGGGCACTGAGGCTTAATGGGATCAGTTATCTTAATTCCCAGTAGTTAGGGCAGAGCTGGAATTTGAGTATAAGCAGAATAGCTCCAGAGCTCAAATCTTACACATACCCACAGAACAACTTCTGAAAGTAGGGTGCTCAATCACTCAGTCATGTCTAACTCTTTGCCACCCCATGGACTATAGTCCACCAGGCTCCTCTGTCCAAGGAAATTTTCAGACAAGAATACTGGGGGCGGGTTACCATTTCCTTCTCCAGGGGATCTTCCTGACCCAGAAACTGAACCCGAGTCTGCTGCAACTCCTGCCCTGGCAGATGGATTCTTTACCACTGAGCGCCCTGGGAAACCTCTGAATGTAGATCCAAGGCAAAACATCTTTGAGTAGAGGAGCAGCATGTGAGAGTGAAGCTGTAGTGCTTATGTGACATAGACATAAATAAGGTTGATTGGGGTTAATCAGAATGGGCTCAGTGTGCAAGATCAGCGAAGGAGGTAAAGGTCACGGGAAATTAGTGGTAGAGCGGAGAGGAAGGGAGTCAGGGGTAAGTTAGATAGAGGTGGAGGGCCTTCAAGGTCTAAGAAAGAAGGTGGGGACAAGAGATGACAATGGAAACATCTCTAGACTACTAGTCAGTTTAAGAGAAATAGTGGTCCATTGCTTTACTTTTTAGTAGTAACATTCATACCATATAGACTAGTGAGAATCTGTATGATACATCTCATCTATATAGTACACTGTTTATGTTCCATCTCTGTGACAGGTTAGAGCTGGGTTCTAACTTTCTTTTTTCTTTTTGTTTTTAAGATGTATTTATTTACTTTTGGGCTGTGCTAGGCCCTCACTGCCGTGCACAGGCTTTCTCCAGTTGCAGTGAGTGGGGGCTGCTCTTCGTTGTGGTGTACGTTGTGGGCTTCTCACTGTGCTGGCTTCTTTTGTCACCGAGAGGAGCACGGACTCTAGAGCGCCTGGGCGTCAGGAGTTGCGTCACGTGGGCTCAGTAGTGGCTCGCAGGCTCTAGAGAACTGGCTCAGTAGTTGAGGTGCACGGTCTTCGCTGCTGTCAGACAGGATCTTCCCAGACCAGAGGTCGAACCCATGCTCCTGCACTGGGCCACCAGGGGAGTTCTGGATCCAGATCTCTTTCCTGATGAAGTTTTCTTCCTATTATACTTTTCTTCTAAACACCTGAAACTTACTGAAGAAAGTGAAACATTCCTATGCTTTTGACTTTGACGACTAATATTAATTGCCATTCTAAAAAGTGACAACTTTTCCTTTTTTAAAAGTCTTGTTTGAAAGCACAGTAGGCATGTGTATAAAGATAATAACCATGAAAGTATGAATGTGTCTTCTATAGTTAGTCCTATGATATTTCACCATTTAACATGTACTTGACCTTCAATAAAGGGGTTTATCTGTTATGATTTTATTAGAGTAGATAACTTATCTTTTGTTTCAGGTACATTTTTCCTTGGTGCAAGGGTAATTGATACTAAGGCAAAATGTTAATACTTAAAAAAAAGTCTAAGTAGGAAAGAATAATCTTTGCAAGTAGGAATATGGTATATAATTATATTTAGAGTTGAATCATATTTTAAAATATATTCCACAATATAAACCTAACACATTAAAAAATCACTTTACCAAACTCTTTAATAATAGCTGCTTGCCCTTAAAATCTTGGATTACACCACAGAGGACAGATTATTATGCTTTTAATTGTAGAGCCTTCTGATCATATGAATTCTTTTCATGTTTCATTGTAGTCCTATAAAACATTATACTTCAAAGGAAAAATGCCATGAATTTATAGTGCTTTTAGAATTCTAAAATCTGTTTCCTATTTTGTTGATTAAGATAGAAGAGCATTGATTGTGAATAAAGAACATGCTATGTTGAAAAGAAAATTAAGAATTCTGATGTTTCTCTGCCAGATAGCACAAAAACTAAGAACACCACAGGAATTTTTCAACATTATTAACCTCCTGACAATGTGTGGGTCGTATAAAGGACAAATGAATGTTTTGGAGGGACTGAGAATGCCAATTTTAACAGACTGTCCAATGACTGTAGATAAATATTTGTGTTCCTGGGGATTATTTGATTTTTATCAAAGCAAATTGAATTGGAAACATGGCATGTATTAAGTCATTGGTACTTATTGTCTAATTCTTTTTCCCATAGAAGTTTCTATGCACTGAAAGAGCACTAAGTCATCAGTTAGACATACCATGTAATGATCCTTATCATATCCAGACAAAATAAAAGCCTTTTAAGAAGCTACTTCACAAGACAACTGCATAGCTTTCCTCACAGGAACTTGTTAAACAAATAATGATTATTAAAGCTATTGGGTCAATCGCTTACACCAGTTTAACAAGAACAATTCCAAGATGTCTAGCCTATTCCACATTCCATGTGACTAACTATGGTATCCAGAGCTTGGAAAATATCCAGGCAACTCACAGTAGCTTTTCTTAAATGCTTTGTAGACACTGGATTTTAAGGAAAGTAGTAAAATTAGGTTTACAGAGGAAAGTCTTCAAGGCATACCCACTGTCAATGCTATAAATGGTCTAACTGTATCAAAAAGTTGTTTAAAAGCACCCAAAGCTGAAAACGTTGCAGATTTAGCTCCTATCTATATCAGAGTTGGCAAGTGCATAAACCCTAATTGCTGATGTGGAGGTTTATTGTATCCAGTGAGATGAGTACATGGGAGTTTTGCACAAGCCTCTAATAGAGTACTGTGAGTTGGAATGACTAGCTTTTAAAAATGTGCCACATTAACCCCTTGCTTATTTTTACAGTCAGGCCACGGTTGGGGTAGAAACAGGAGAAGGAAGAGTTAGAGTTGAAAGACAACAGATGAGAAAGACAGGAAATCGGTCCTTGTCTAAGGAGGATTTGGGCAGCTTTGGGGTCATTCTGTATTTGTACTCTAAAACAGTAGAAACAGCAGTTATTATAGTAACATGTGAGAGGTCAAGTTCAGAAATAGTAAGTGAGAAGACCAGCTGATACTCTAGGTCCCTTTTCTTGAAAACAGAGTCTGGAACACAAAACTTTGAAGCTAAGTTAAATGCCCAAGATAAGAGACTTCAGAATACCGTGTCAGTGTTCTAAATCCAGGCAAAAAAAATCTGGGTCACAGAACCACAGGCCTCGGACACCAGCACTAACAGGCAACACAGTCAAGTGTTTCTACATTTCCTGCTTAGAGACCAAACTTATGAAGATTTTGAAAGGTCTGAGCCCAAAGTTTTCTTTTTTTAATTTAATTCATATTTACTAGACACTTATTACGTATTAGACACTGTATGAGCAGCAGAGACTATTATTGAACTAGGCAGACATGCTATCTCTTTTTAAAGGAGACACACAATAAATCAGGAAATGAAGAAATGGACAAATGACTCTAGAAGAAAATAAAGGGCATGATAAGTTTGAGAATGGAAGGAAGTTATTTTAGATAGGATGGCCAGAGAAAACATCTCCAAAAAGTAGTATTGGAGAGGGAGAGTGAAGTTTGAGAATGAGCCAACTTTTGAGGAACTGGAAGAAGAACCTAGTGGAATGTCCTGGAGGCTAAAAAATTAGGGTCTTGGCATACTGAAGGAACAAAAAGAGGTGGGCTTTGAGGAGAGTGAGCACAGGATAGATGGTGTGAGATGGGGGGATAGAAAAGTTGACAAAAGCTAGCCCATACAGTTAGAAGAGAAAAGCTTTTTGCTATAATAAGGCATGTGCCAAGTAGTCTAAGAACTGACTTGAGATAATATGCTATTTTTATAAACTAAAAGATAGATCACGAGGGACTGAATATTCCGCCTAAGCAGCCCATACATTATGAAGAGTTTAATAAGGAACTTTCTAAACGCAGAGATGCTATTCGGGGCAGACCGCTGGTTCTGGATCGTGGTGTTCAAGTGAGTTTCTGAAGAGCCTGGGGTTAAAAATCAACTTCAGGGGAAAACACTGCCATCCAAAAGAGTGGTGGTGGAAGCCAGAGGTTTTTTTCTTTGGATGATGAAACTGTTCTACAAAAGACAGTAGGGCAGGATGGTGAGTCACTCAGCGTGGGCTGGTGTGAGGCGGAGCATTGTGTGGCTAAACCTGAAAGGCACATGAATGGGGGACAAAGGAAGGACAGAAAATCTGCTCTTCATGCTTCTGCCGTTTACTGGGAAAACACGCTCTAAAAGTAGCTGCTGGTGTCAGAATGAAGAGACGTGTGAAGCCAGCCTGATCCTAATATGACTGTAAGCAAGCCTTGGAGATCCCCAGAGAACCTGCAGACTTGTGAGCAAGTAAAATGCTTTCTAATGTAGGTCACTGAGATTTGTGGTGGGTGTCACTCAGCACTATCACAGTGGGAACCTCATTAATAATGGGTTGATGGTCCAGCCAGAGTAGAACACACATTGTCTGTAATCCAGTAATCCATAGCAATCTCGTGTTCCTACTAAATTAGCCTGCTATTCATCTGTGCATTCATCACAAATTCATCATGTATTTAATACGGAAAACAGAACAACAACAGCAGCAAAACTCAGACAGACTATGGCGTCTGCCTTTGCAAAGAAACTATTTCTAGTGAAGGAAGTGGACAAAAACAAGTAATTTAAACCTAATCTAATGAGAAACTCTTATAATAGCACACATGTCCTTCTGAGAGAGAATAATAGACGGGGTGAAGGACAGGAGATGATGACCTTGGTGGTGGCCAGGGTGGGGCTCTGTGGGGTGACGGTGGAGCTGAGCAAGCACATCTTTCTCTCGCTTGAATGGTCTCAGATAATGGTTTCATTTTCTTCATTTTTCGAAATGTATGTAGTGTCAGCCCAGCCGTGTGGCTTTGCTCTAGTCTAACTAGTTGTCCATGGTTTGCATTCTGTGTGTTCAGAGCTACTGAGCTGTTTTGCAAGTTTGTAGAGAAAGGCTGAAAAAGGCTTCATTTTCCCTTTTCCAAAGGGAGCAATTACTTACTCTCACTAGAACAACAAACTTAGGTCCTACGTTGTGAATGAAATTTGATTTCTCTCAGGTGAGAAGTATTCTGTATATGGCAAGTCCAGAGAAAAATGTGATTTTAGTAATACTGCAGGGACTGTGGTCAGCATGGAGCTCATAAAGGCCTTTGTTTTCCATGTTTTCATTGGCCCCGTGAGAAGCCTGGAGCAGCTCACACACCCATCTGTGTCCATATTAGTGGGACTGAAAAGTGCTGACACAGGGTTGCAGAGCAGGGCCTGCGGCTTGCCAGGGTAAACTTGTGTGATACACTGCACATCCCTCTGAACAACAGTGGTTCTTTTGTCACTTAAACAAGGCTATTAGAACACAAGTCATTAAAAGAACTTTAGAAAAATAGGCAACATTTTCCAATATTGTAGCTTTCAGTTCAGTTCAGTCGCTCAGTCGTGTCCGACTCTTTGCAACCCCGTGAATCGCAGCATGCCAGGCCTCCCTGTCCATCACCAACTCCCGGAGTTCACTCAGACTCACGTCCATTGAGTCGGTGATGCCATCCAGCCATCTCATTCTCTGTCATCCCCTTCTCCTCTTGCCCCCAATCCCTCCCAGCATCAGAGTTTTTTCCAATGAGTCAACTCTGCGATCCCTATAAAGTATCAGAAGCTCCGAAGAGGTGAAGCATTTTCATGAGTAAGTAATAGTGGATTCGGAATCCTAATCTGAATTGATTAGAAGCAAGTAATATTTTAAAATATAATTTCTGAATGTCAAAGAAGCCCATTATTATGGAGAACTGGATGAAGATTAACCAGAATATTTTTTGAATGTACATAAATAACACGAATAAGAATACTTTCAAATCTTAAACTGGTCTGGGAAATTCTAGCTTACTGATTAAATACAAACTTAAATGAATGGCTTTAGGATTTTTCTTATTTTTAACACATGCAAAAGTGGAGTTGTAGGAATGAGGAAGGGAAAAAGTCCTTATTCCGCCTTTTGAGAAAAATTCTGATTAATATTTTAATGCTGTTTCTGCTAACATTTTTTTTTTTAACCACAAATGCTTTTTTACATAGTTGAATTCATCAGTTCAGTTCAGTTCAGTCACTCAGTCATGTCCAATTCTTTGCGACACCATGGACTGCAGCATGCAAGTCTTCCCAGTCCGTCACCAACTCCCAGGGGATACTCAAACTTATGTCCATCGTGTTGGTGATGCCATCCAACCATCTCATCCTCTGTCATCCCCTTCTCCTCCTGCCTTCAATCTTTCCCAGCATCAGGGTCTTTTCAATGAGTCAGTTCTTTGCATCAGGTGGCCAAAGTATTGGAGTTTTAGCTTTAGCATCAGTCCTTCCAATGAATATTCAGGACTGATTGCCTTTAGGATGAACTGGTTGGATCTCCTCACAGTCCAAGGGACTCTCAAGAGTCTTTCCCAACACCACAGTTCAAAAGCATCAATTCCTTGGTGCTCAGCTTTCTTCACAGTCCAACTCTCACATCCATACATGACTACTGGAAAAACCATAGCTTTGACTAGACGAACCTTTGTTGGCAAAGTAATGTCTCTGCTTTCTAATATGCTGTTTAGGTTGGTCATAACTTTTCTTCCAAGGAGTAAGCGTCTTTTAATTTCATAGATGCAGTCACTATCTGCAGTGATTTTGGAGCACCCCCCGAAATAAGTCTATCACTGTTTTCATTGTTTCCCCATCTATTTCCCATGAAGTGATGGGACCAGATGTCATGATCTTCGTTTTCTGAATGTTGAGCTTTAAGCCAACTTTTTCACTCTCCTCTTTCACTTTCATCAAGAGGCTCTTTAGTTCTTCTTCACTTTCTGCCATAAGGGTGGTGTCATCGGCATATCTGAGGTTATAGGTATTTCTCCCGGCAATCTTGATTCCAGCTTGTGTTTCATCCAGCCCAGTGTTTCTCATGATGTACTCTGCATATAAGTTAAATAAACAGGGTGACTGACAATATACAGCCTCGATATACTCCTTTCCCGATTTGAAACCAGTCTGTTGTTCCATGTCCAGTTCTAACTGTTGCTTCCTGACCTGCATATAGGTTTCTCAAGAGGCAGGTCAGGTGGTCTGGTATTCCCATCTCTTTCAGAATTTTCCACAGTTTATTGTGATCCACACAGTCAACGGCTTTGGCTTAGGCCTAAGGAATCCTAAATTGATACTACATTGTTGGCATGTTGCAATTACCTAAAACAGTCTAGATTTTTTCACAAACTGAAAAGATAAATAAAAGAGAATTTAAAAATATACAAATTTCCACTACCAGAACAAATATATATATATAAGAAAAAGGATTGTAAGTCTCAGATAATAACTCCACTTGTTTCAATGAGTCAATATATAAAGAAATTCTTCTTCAAAGAATTATAATGTCTCCTTGAAGTCAGTTTAATGAGAGTTTGTCAATAGTTATAAAAAAACCTTTTTTAAAATACAATTTGGGTATCTCTTTAAGTAATTTTCAACATGATACTGATTTCACATCACAATAAAATAAGCCTAATGAAAAAAAATTTTTAATGGAAATTGATTTATATTTAAATTTATCAAATATCTTTTCAGTGTGTGCAGAAATAGATTTTTTATATCTATTTTTATAGATCTATTTTTAAGATCTACTTTTATAAATAGATTTTTTTAGGAAAAATTTTGGGCTTGTAGAATAATTGCAATATAGTACAAAGAGTTCCTATAAACCCCACACTCAGTTTCTTGATTATTAATATCTTACATTAAAATTGTATGTTGATTACAATTAATGAACCAATATTAGTACATTATCATTATAGTCTATATTTTATTTGCTTTCTCTAGTTTTTACCTGATATTGTTTTTGTTTCAGGATCTCATCCAGAATGACACATTACGTTTAGTTGTCAAGTCTCTTTGGCTTTTCTTGGCTGTAACAGTTTCTCAGACTTTCCTTGATTTTGATGACTTTGACAGTTTTTTTAAAGGAAGATTGGATATTTTATACGATGCCCCTCTATTAGAATTGGCCTGTTTTTTTTTTTTTTTTCCAAAGTTAGGCTGTTCAGTTCAGTTCAGTTCAGTTCAGTCGCTCAGTCGTGTCCAACTCTTTGCGACCCCATGAATCGCAGTACGCCAGGCCTCCCTGTCCATCACCAACTCCCGGAGTTCACTCAGACTCACGTCCATTGAGTCCATGATGCCATCCAGCCATCTCATCCTCGGTCGTCCCTTTCTCCTCCTGCCCCCAATCCCTCCCAGCATCAGGGTCTTTTCCAATGAGTCAACCCTTCGCATAAGGTGGCCAAAGTACTGGAGCTTCAGTTTTAGCATCATTCCTTCCAAAGAAATCCCAGGGTTGATCTCCCTCAGAATGGACTGGTTGGATCTCCTTGCAGTCCAAGGGACTCTCAAGAGTCTTCTCCAACACCACAGTTCAAAAGCATCAATTCTTCGGCGCTCAGCCTTCTTCACAGTCCAACTCTCACATCCATACATGACCACAGGAAAAACCATAGCCTTGACTAGACGGACCTTAGTCGGCAAAGTAATGTCTCTGCTTTTGAATATACTATCTAGGTTGGTCATAACTTTTCTTCCAAGGAGTAAGCGCCTTTTAATTTCATGGCTGCAGTCACCATCTGCAGTGATTTTGGAGCCCAAAAAAACAAAGTCTGACACTGTTTCTACTGTTTCCCCATCTATTTCCCATGAAGTGATGGGGCCAGATGCCATGATCTTCGTTTTCTGAATGTTGAGCTTTAAGCCAACTTTTCCACTCTCCTCTTTCACTTTCAACAAGAGGCTTTTTAGCTCCTCCTCACTTTCTGCCATAAGGGTGGTGTCATCTGCATATCTGAGGTTATTGATATTTCTCCCAGCAATCTTGATTCCAGCTTGTGTTTCTTCCAGTCCAGCATTTCTCATGATGTACTCTGCATAGACGTTAAATAAGCAGGGTGACAATATACAGCCTTGACATACTCCTTTTCCTATTTGGAACCAGTCTGTTGTTCCATGTCCAGTTCTAAGTATTGCTTCCTGACCTGCATACAGATTTCTCAAGAGGCATTTCAGGTGGTCTGGTATTCCCATCTCTTTCAGAATTTTCCACAGTTTTTTGTGATCCACACAGTCAAAGGCTTTGGCATAGTCAATAAAGCAGAAATAGATGTTTTTCTGGAACTCTCTTGCTTTCTCCATGATCCAGCGGATGTTGGCAATTTGATCTCTGGTTCCTCTGCCTTTTCTAAAACCAGCTTGAACATTGGGGAGTTCACGGTTCACATATTGCTGAAGTCTGGCTTGGAGAATTTTGAGCATTACTTTACTAGCATGTGAGATGAGTGCAATTGTGGGGTAGTTTGAGCATTCTTTGGCATTGCCTTTCTTTGGAATTGGAATGAAACTGAGTTTATGGAATTTGGGAGGAAGATCACAGAAGTAAATTACCATTTTCATCACATAGTGTCAAGGGTGCATACTATCAAATGACATATCATTGTTGATATTGACCCTGACCACGTGCTGGGGTCATGCTTGTCGTGTTTGTTCATTGTCAAGCTACCCTTCCCCCCCCCTTTCCATATTGTACCTTTATAAAGAAGTTTCTATGTGCAGTTCACATTGAAGGAATGGGGGGAAAAGTCAACCTCACAGAAACAGAAAAGTAAAAAAAACAGTTGTCAGGGGTTGGAGGATGGGGACATAGAGATTGATAAAAGGGTATAAACTTTCAGTTATAAGACGAGTAAAATTTGAGACTCTAATGTAAAACATTGTGACTATGGTTGTTAGTATTAAATTGTATAACTGAAATTTGATATCAGAATAGAACTTAAATGTTCTCACCAGAATCAGAAAATGATAACTATTTGAGGTGTTGGATATATTAATTAACTAAAGGGAGAATCCTTTCTCTCTCTTTCCCTATATATGTATATATACACACATACTTGTATATATGTATATATATATATATATATAATGTACACTTTAAATATCTTACAATTTAAGATGTCAATTATACCCTAAAAAGATGAAATTTTAAAAAACCCAAAACATTAAAAAATAAATAAAAAGGAATATGGAGTTATTTTCCTCTTCCTTGAGTATGGAGTACTTACATAAATTATTTGGAATTCTTCTGCATGGAATATTTTTTTCAACTTTGGAATTTATTTATTTATTCAACCATTTCTTTATATCGATATGTACTCATGAATTTTTATTACACTTTGAGTTATAATCTAACACTTCTATTTATTTTGTAGCTCAAATTGTTCCAGATTTGGCTAGTGGGAGCTCTTTCAGTTTGCTCCTGCATTTCTTTGACATACTTCTGTCAATATAGGGCTTTTTGCTTGTTTGTTTTGTCTTTTAAGAGAACTTTCTTAATTTCTGGCACAAGAAGAAGCTCCAAGTTTATTTTGCATATTTGCTGCCTTAGCAATAGAATCAGCCATTTCTTCAAGGAGCTCCAATTTCCTTATAATTAGTTTCCTTTTATTAGAAAGCAAGATCTGATCACTAGACATGGTTATTGCTACTGGGTGCAGTTGCTTCTAGGACCCCTCAGCTGACAGGGGAAGGTAATGCACGTGTATCTACTAAGCTGTATAACACACATATATAAATATTTCTATATGTAACCCACTGGTCTCGAAAGCAACCTAAACATAAATTATTATGTACATTTCCAGCTCTAATCCATTACCCTTTGTATGTTTTAGTTTCCTCTTGTTAATCTGTATGCTCCTACTCCAACAATGGGAAACCTTGCTCCCATCTTCTACCAGTTACATCATGCATGTATCAGAGCTGTTAACCCAAGATCCTTGTGGAAAACAAATTTATCAAGTAGCATAGAGTGTTTATATGCAATAGCCTTCATTTCAAGTCTTAAAGACTCCTCTTATTTCAAAGTTATTGGTCTGTTCACTAACTTTTAATTCTTATTCTACTGCATTTTCTATTAAGATTTACTTCCTGTTCGTGCTTGTTAGTCTTGAAATTGATATGATGATAAAGAGAACAGGTGGTATCTATGAGAGATTTTCAAATTTCTTGAGTTCATAAAGTATGTATATGGACATATTTATAATAAAGCCTTACTTAAGCAGAAAGTTGACATTAGATTGCAGATAACAAGTGGTATGAAAATGTTTATGTAGAGTGAATCCTACCAATATAAGCAAGAAGTAAGGTTGGTTGGAAGTTGTAGGCTTCATAATAAAATATTTCTCTTCCTTTAAATTTGTTGTTATCAACAAAATGAGTGCAATTTCTCTACCATTAACTTTCTGCCAAGGTTATTGCTTATATTACATGTTATAATGTAAAGATACATGTGGAATTTAGTCTCAGAAATCGGGTAATACAAATATCAAAACAAATATCACAGAGATCTCATGCTAAGTCATATTATGAAATGCTCCACAGAATTCCAGTCAACAAACAGTTTGATTATCAGTGAAGTGTCTGGCTTTCCTGAAGTAGTCCTCACATTAAAAATGTTAATAAGAGTAATACAACATTATAAATAATTATATTTCAATAAAATTTTAAAAAAGTTAACAAAAAATGTGAATATATATGATTCTGAGATAGCACATTTCAAAATCATTCCCTCAAATTTCCTATCGTCTCATATTGAAATATAAAAATGACACAAAGATAATAATTTAGAAAATGAAAGTGCAAAATCATATCAATTCTTCCTCTACCCACCTCCTCACAGTGAACACATGAGTTTAATTTTTTCTATCTATATACCATGACTGGCCTCATGAATCATTCACTGGCCTAAATTTGAAACCACATTGATTCCATCAACGAACTATTACTATTAAATGACCTGTAACAGGTAAAAGCTGATACTTTGTTATAATATCTTTGATCAGATTATCAGTGTGAAGTTTTTCTCAACTTTGATTCATTATCTCAAATCACTATTAATTCTTGCCTTCTCTCATCCCCACTGACACTGCACAATTAGCTATAGGTTAAAACTCCAGAATTGTCTCCTGTCCTTCATCATCCCATGCTCTTCCTACTTCATCCTCCTCAGTATCTCCAGTGTAATCTTCCTGCAATACAAACTTAATTATGTCTCTTCTACGTAAAAGTCTTTGATATTTGCTATGTTTTACCAAATTCAGCCCAAATTCCCTGAGAAGCTTTTAAGGCTGTACCAGAGCCTTTAGAACCCTAATTCACATCTTCTCAGCCTCACCTTGGATTCCAGCCTGGATGAAATTGGCATTTTAGCTTTGATTCATTTCAACAACGTCTCATCTCAAATGGACACAATGTGTTTTTCACTTTTTGCTCTAGGACTTGTCCAATGCCATAGCTGGGAATGGGATTCTACTTGTTTGATCTCACTCATGGAGCCCCCAAATTTATGAAAGTTAATTCTGAGGGAAATCCTCAATCCCTGAGGGATGAAATCAGCTCTGAGACATTTTGAGCTGATGTTTCTTAGAGGCCAGAATTAAGCCAGAGGGTCTCAAAGCTGTGATATCAAAGTACACCTTTCTTGAGAATTTTCCTCCTTCCCCCATTCTCTCTGGTTCCCCACTTGTGCTGTGAAATTATCTCCTGGACAGAGGCTTTGATTTTTGGTAGAATAAAAGCTAAGACATATATTATTAAATTCTCATTGGCGGTAAATTAGGATGCGAAGATGTCAGAAACTGAAGCTTTGGGCAATTTGATATAGCTAAAGCATCAGCAAGGTGTAGGTGAATCATAGCGTTTTCTGGTGTTCACATGCCCAGTGATAATGGTGAATGGAAATTTTAGCAACCATGGCCTGAAATTAGCCAAGGGCTGAAGATAGCCAAGGGCTCAACCTGCTCAGGGATGAAGGTAAGCATCATTCCACAGGAATGGAAACCTAGACAAATAGGTCTTATAACTTCAAGATCAGTTTCAGCAGTGAAGAGTACAGCTTATTACATTAATCTTTATTATAAAGTCACTTGTGGAGATTATGGCTGGCCACCACCTTGAAGACTTAGAGGCAGATGGGACTTTTTACAGGGGGTAGATGCATCTGAGTGGTACAAAGGATACAGATTGCTTCTGAATTCCTGACTCACTTAGTCTTAGTCTCATCTCTGATGGCAACACACGTGTAGTGATAGTTTGGCTTACCTCGTGCTGACATCTTTCAAGAACTGGATGTTTTGTACTTTTGCCTTCAGGTTTTTCCAGTGCCACAGTTGCCTCTGGAAAGCCCTCTGTTCGATCAGGGATGCTGAGTCTGGAAGTACATAGGAATTTACTTAACCCAAAGTAGATCTCAATTAATGAGGAGTATGAGCTATAGACAAAAGACATCAATCCTCAGGTACACAGTTCCAAAAGATATTCTACATCCTTTTTAGATGATTCCATGCCGGTTTGAGTGCCAGTTGCTTGCAACAGTGATTTGAATAATGCATCGGTGTTTGCTTTTTGCACTGTTCCTCAGTCCTGCTCCCTATATACATGTTTTTACCCGAGGCACTACCATTGGGAAAACTCAAGCTAAAAAAAAGAGTCCTTAAATCCCAACATGGCTCTATCCTCTATTTTCTACCCTTCTTGAAGATCTAAACATCTTGACAGGATAGCATAACCATGTGTTTCCTTTTTTTAATCTAAGAAATAGTGAAAATGGACATCAATTATTTTTTTTCTTTAAAGAAGTAGCTGTATGTTTGGTTTTGGGAAATACAATGCATTATTTTTAATACTTGCTATTTCCTGGAATCTAAATCATGGAATATACCATAAATAGCATTTATGGTGAAGAAACTGAGGATCAGATCTGAAGAGTAATTATTCAAGGATACTATGGTACTGCAACCAGTTTTTTCTTTCATGGTTTTGCTCTCATAATAATATTAGATTGTTCATCAATTATTAAGTGAATCCTCAAGTCAGACTTACCCCAGAGTCACCTGACCCTTATTAATTATCTTTTTTGTCAGTTGTACAAACTTGTCTTTCATTCTGGTAACCAAAACTCTTATAATTCACAAAAGATTTGGGAAGCAGCTGCCACTGACTTCAGCCTTTCACCTACATTCCTTCTACAAAGGCCCAGCTAAACATTGGATCAGTTTAGTTCAGTTCAGTTCAGTTGCTCAACCGTGTCTGACTCTTTGTGACCCCATGGACTGCAGCATGCCAGGCTTTCCTGTCCATCACCAACTCCTGGAGTTTACACAAACTCATGTCCACTGAGTCGGTGATGCCATCCAACCATCTCATCCTCTATCGTCCCCTTCTCCTCCCACCTTCAATCTTTCCTGGCATCAGGGTCCATTCAAATGAGTCAGTTCTTCACATCAGGTAGCCAAAGTATTGGAGTTTCAGCTTCAGCATCAGTCCTTTCAGTGAATATTTAGGACCTATTGCCTTTAGGATGGACTGGTTGGATCTCCTCACAGTCCAAGGGACTCTCAAGAGTCTTCTCCAACACCACAGTTCAAAAGCATCAATTCTTCAGCACTCAGCTTTCTTTATAGTCCAACTCTCACATCCATACATGATTACTGGAAAAACCATAGCTTTGACAAGATGGACCTTCGTTGGCAAAGCAATGTCTGCTTTTTAATATGCTGTCTAGGTTGGTCATAACTTTTCTTCTAAGGAGCAAGTGTCTTAATTTCATAGCTGCAGTCACCATCTGCAGTGATTTTTGAGCCCCCCAAAATAAAGTCTGTCACTGTTTCTATTTCCCTATCTATGAGTCATGAAGTGATGGGACCAGATGCCATGATCTTCATTTTCTGAATGTTGAGCTTTAAGCCAACTTTTTCACTCTCCTCTAAAAGCAACAGTTAGAACCAGACATGGAACAACAGACTGGTTCCAAATTGGGAAAGGAGTACGTCAAGGCTGTATATTGTCACCTTGTTTATTTAACTTATATGCAGAGTACATCATGAGAAATACTGGGCTGGATGAAGCACAAGCTGGAATCAAGATTTCTGGGAGAAAGGTCAATTACCTCAGATATGCAATGACACTACACTTATGTCAGAAAGTGAAGAAGAACTAAAGAGCCTCTTGATGAAATCACAGAAACACCAGATAGTACCAAGTACTCTCTCCTAGGTGCTCTGGCCTAGATAGTGGAAGATGGTAGCTGGTAGAAGCTGTGGCAATTTACCCACAGCTCCTGCTCCTCCAGATCACCTGCTGGCTGACTACACCATTCTGGCTTCTTCAGGGTCAACCCTCCCCTGAGGTCTAGCTCTCTCAATTGACCCCATAAATTTATATAGGTATTGAGTTGACCTAAAAGTTTGTTTGGGTTTTTCCATAAGATGTTGGATTTCCAACCCAATATATATACAGTATAGGGAGATGCAGGAATCATCTACACAAGATCTTTTTCATTCTAATTAATAAGTTGTGTGTCTTGTAATGATCTGCTTGTGGATAAGGACTGAAGGTCAAAAGTTTTGACTCTTTAGAACCTAGCAGAGTGCTTCAGGACTTAGTAATCAATCATTTAATTCTATTAGATAATGGAAATTCCTCAAATCATGAGCTTTATACCAACATCATCAAAGTTATAACGATAAGCTAGCTCATTCTAGGCATGTTCTGGGTAATGACACTAAAGGAGTAATTTTAAAACTTGGAATAAATATAATACAATTATACATTATGGTAATAATGATGCATGTACATGTAATTAGGAGCAAAAACAAAAAGTTAAAATAGGCTGTTTTAGTGCAGTAAGGTTAATGAATAATTTTTTAATTTCTTTTTCTTTTTAAAACATTATTTTCAAAGGATATGTGAAATGAATACAAGGTTGGAGTAAAAAAACTTGGAAAAAAATGATAGATGTGTATGACAATAACTAAAGAGCTGTAATAGAGTTAGAAGTCAAGTGGTTTCTAGTTTACAGAATCTGAAAAGAGCCTTGTTGGTTGGTCTATGAAGGATGATGACCATTTCCATTAGGGACCAGATTAGAGGCACAGGTTTAGGTTACAGTATGAGGGATTTAGATAAGAAAAAAGGAAAAATTTCAGACAGTGAGATTTGATAGACACTGGAATGTGTAACTGGGGAAGCTTGTGGAATTTCCTTCTCTAGAGGTTTTTTAAAAATAGAACAGCATCTCATCTGCTTGAAGGATGGACTCTATTTGAACTTTCAGAGTATCCACTGAACCCAGAATGTACACACACCTTAGAGAAGAACGTGAGCTTGAATTATCCTGGGTAGCTTGGAAAATAAAAATAGGGTGAACAAATTTCATGTTTAATTTGATTTATATATATCATATATGTAAATTATGATATTTATAGTTCTTTCTTTTCCTGTCAGTTGAATATTTTAATTTTTAAGGCCTGGAGTTAAGGGCTTAAGAAAAAATATTGTAGGGAGGGAAGGAAGAACTCATCTTACTTTAGAGCCTGTTTTTATAGGGAATAGGTAAGGAGAAAAAAACATTTTGAATATTTTGATTTTGAGTTCACTCCCTATTTTAAATGATTTTTTGAAAAAACATCGACCTTTCTGTTGGCTTAAATATTTTTAGTGTAAAATTTAAAAATATAACTTAGTCTACATGTTTCTCATAGTGATTTTAGCAGAACTAGTATTCCAAACTAGAAAAGGTTCTCTGTATTTAATTTCCTCTCCGGAAGTTTACCTTCAGAAGTCCAAGTGTGAGGTCAATCCTTGGGTTGCCGGAAATGTAATGTCCTTTACTGTCTGAGCACCCAGACAGTACTTAATGAAACATCCCACTTTGCAGACATCGGTAAGGATTAAAGTGCTTTAACTGTTTCCTCTTATTTTGTGATTTCTATATTCAGTCTTCGAAGATTCAAATATAGTTATGTATAAGTAAGAGTTATATTCTTACTTATGTTCTCTATATTAAGCTATAACTGCAGATTTCCAGTTACAGGTGACATTCCTCTTTTCCTTCCTAAAAACCAAAATGTTCTGCAAGTCAAAAGGAATGTAAATTATAGAACTCGTTATCTACCTCAAGCAAAAACCATTCCAGGGTATTCTAAACTTGATTTCTTTCTGACCTGTTTTGTTGATCTGAGGACACTTACAGTTTAAAGCAGTGAACCATTTTCTCATATTTGTAGAGCTCTTCATATTTGTCAGACTGCTTACTCAGTTAATATCTAATCTGATCGTAATAAGAACTTCATGAATGTCATGAATGATCTTATAGATAAGAAGATGGAATCTCAATAAGGAGATGTAACTTGCCCAAGATCACAAAACTTGCAAATGTAGAGTTGGAACACTTCTGATTTCAAAGCCTGTGTCTTTGCCATTGTATCACACTATGCTGTCTGTGAAAAATCTTTGCTTTCCTGGGGTTTTATTTTTTCACCATTGATGAGCTCTTTCCCTCTGATTTATTCTGAACCAAATTATACTGAGACTATTACATAATGTTATTATTATCAAATAGAAAATCGTGCTATCACTCTCATGGAATAAAACATCAAAGGTTAAAAAATTTTTTTTTGCCAATCCACATATAAGTCATGTAAATTCTGATGGAGATTACAACCTGTTCTAATTCATGCTAGCTATTGATTATTAAGTAGCATTTGCTTTTATTACAGAACTTACTTTATTATGTCAGTCTCTAACAGTGTTGAACACAGTTTCTACATCCTCAGCTCTCTGTCCTGGGTGTCTTCAGGGTACACTGGCTTTATTTCCTTCTCTAACATTTCGGAAGTTTGTTTAATACTGACTCAGAGGAAACATTCTAGCTGAGTCTTCACATGGTCTTGTTTACAGCTCCGGAGTGCACATAATAGATAAGCTACTGATTTCCACAAGACCCCCCGCACTTCCTGGGTGTGTGGGTGTGTGTGCTTACGCCTGTGAATTAAGATTGTGCAATCTCCCGGGTAGCTGCATCAAGTTGCAAAGTCATTTCACATCTCTTCAACATTTCTCTAGCAAGCCTAATTTCATAAACCAAAAACCATTGTATTTCATAGGAGCTGTGCTGGTAACTGATAATTAACACTGCAAACCCCATGAGTTTACAACAAGATCAAACCTGATATTGAGGCAAGGATAGAGAAATTTGCCCAAGGAAATATTGTGAAATAAAGTTGCAAATGGTCATAGATGAACGATGTTCCATCTGCGGGATTTCTTTCCTTGATCATAATTATAACCACTACTTATAGGGAGCCTAGTTATATGGCAAGGACTTTGTTAGGTCAGTATCATTTTATTTGATTCTAATGCTAACCCTGAAAGATAAATATAGCTAACGCAATTTTATGGAAGATGACCAGAGAATTCAAATAATGTGCCCTATGTTGCCCTGACCTCTCTTTGGTTCCTTTTTTGATGTTACTCTGGATGAAGTTTAATTGTAGGTTACATAAGGTTTACTAGAATTTATTAGAAGAACTGTCTCTGTATATTAAGGGGTTTGGGCTAAAGATGTTTGGGAAATGATGGTAGTGGGCTGAGAATAGATCCATTAAACTCTTGAATATTTCAAAGAAGGTGGATCTAAGGCAGAAAAGTCACATAGAACTCAGACCATTTTCATGTGGAGTAGACAATGTGTACATGGCTGTGCATATAACCTGTCTTGGGCATAGTTCTAAAGTGATTAAATCCATCATGAACAAGGCCCAAACATTAAAAATCCAGAAGCAGATTTTCTTTAACCAATAACTGAGCAACCTTTATTATCTCAAGATTGTGCTCACCAAATTTAGGCATTCTCTGTGACTCTTAGTTTCTAAAAGCCATCATAATTTTTTCCCTTTGTTTTCTCTTTCCAGCTGCTGCTGCTTCTGAATTATGAGGCTTGCCATGCTTCACTTCTTCAGTGGATAGCTTTATTTCTGCAAAGTGCATAGAACGAAGCTGTAGACTGCAGGCACTGAAAGACCTAAATGAATGTGTAAGGATGACCACAAGGCACCAGGCGTGGGTGTATTTATCCGTTTGTCTCATTACTAAGAGGTTTTAGTTCCAAAAAATATCCGGAAGGATTTAGTTTTGGGGAAGTGGGGAGGGAGAAGGAGTGGAGTAAGATTTTAAAAATTTTAAACAATTTATTTGAGCTTCCTATTGTACATTCTATTTTCTTCACATCAGAATCAGAATTTTTTAAGGGACTCTTAAAGATTTCCAAACCAGTGTCCATAGGCATTAGAGAGTTGATTTTGGAAGTTTTTAGTATGTTAACAAAAGGGCATTTTATTTTAAAGATAATTGGAAGCTGCAAATGTAAATATAAGTTATTAAAACAACAATGAAGACATTTTGTGGCCCAGAAACACCCTGGTCTTGGCGGCACATGCTCTGCTCCATTTGCAAGCTGATTCGTTTACCTGTGGCAAGCCAAAAAAGTTTGCTTTACATTGCATCATACAGAAAAACCCGAACAAACTATTTGGCTCACTCAATACAGCTAGCTGATATTTTCCTTGCCAAGGAGGTCATGTGTTTTTCATTGATAGAGGAAAAATGAAGCCACTTTCTCTCTTTGCAGAGCCAGCGTAGGGCAGTGGTAAAAATATTCTGTTCTAGAGTCAGACTGCTGGGGTTAAAATCAAAACTCTGCCTCTATCAAATTCTGTGACTTTGGCAAGTTAATTAACCTCTCTGTGCTGCTGTTTTATTTGTGTTATTAAAACAGGGATGATAATAAAATGATCTATCTTGCGGGGTTATTATGAGGATTAAAATGAAAGAATCATGATAAGCATTTGACACATGAGATCAATCTATGTAATTCTTCAAAATTTACATATAGTCATATTCACCTTTTTCTGGTGTACAGTCCTATGAATTTTAATACATGCATATTATAATCACCAATACAACAGGAAGCAGAGTAATTTCAATACCCAGAGAATTCACTTACGCTGCCTCTTTCTAGTCAGATGCTAGTGACACTCCCCTCTCTCCTCCAGATCCTAACCCCTGGCTACAACTGATGTGTCTTATGTCCCTGTGGTTTTGTCCTTTCTCAAAATGTCATATAAATGGGATTATACTGTATGTGACCTTTTGAGACTGACATTTTTCATTTAGCATGATGCCTTTGTGATACAATCTGATTTATACAGAATCTTATCTGAAGGGCTGATTCATGGAAAAAGGATTAGATGAGAAGTTTTTTTTAAAGGATCATTAAAGGGAAGAAAAGCTCATATTAATCTTATCCAAAGGAGAGTTTGGCTTAGTATGAGAAAGGAAATTTTCAGAGTTATCAAAATAAGATACACCTTTAAGAAGAAATTCTTTCCCTGCTATTAGGGTCTAGAGACCTAAGTCAAAAGGCCACTTGGAAGGCCTGGTGTAGAAATATATGAATCAAATATGAATTAACTGAGAGGAAAGTGTGTTTGTGTATGGAAGCTTGGAATGGGGTAAGGTGTTGGAAGGTAACAAACAATCCCAAATAATCAATGAATGTAATCATACTAGCTCTGTATCTTACAGGTGCAAATTAACTATTGTTTGGTACAGAGGGGACTTGGACCTTAATCACTTCTATGGCTGACCTGTATAACGGGGCAGGTTGTTGCTGCTGCTGCTGCTATTATGAAACAGAGAAGTAATCTTAACCAGGATTAGAAGAGAGAATGCAGTGGGGTGGGTGGGGGAGATAGCAAGACTGAAGGAAGGGCAAGAGCTCAAATGGAGGCTGAACAGATAAAGTGGCAATTGGTGAGGCTGCAGTTGTAAGTCAATGTACTGATCAGCTGGTGCCAGGGGCAGCAATTATCATCACATGCTACAAATATCATGTGCCTTCTAATTTACAGACACACACACACATATTATGCATATAGATGTGTTTTTAATTTGATCTATCTTTATTCTGTAAATCAGCTAACTTGCCCCTAGAAAATGTAATGTTTACCATATTAACTACAGTTTTCTGGGCATATACCAGGGTCATTTATATTCTGTTTAATTTAATCCTTGAGCCAAGACTCTGTGGGAGAAATAACTTTTTCCATTTGATAGATGAGGAAATTGAGGTTCTGAGATGTGAAATGACTTACCCAGAGAAACAGAGATAGTGAATGAAGGCGGAGTCAGATTTTGTCGTGTCTGTTTAGAGCTTTGCCTTTGCTGGGCTTTTTCTTTACTCTGCTTTCACTGATGAGAGTGGTTGGACTTGGAATCTATTTGAAAATCCATGATCTATTTTTAAATATGAGGTGACATATATCTTATATTTCAGTGTATTCTATAATGACACTTTCTCTTTGAATGTTTGTTGTTATTTTTTAGTGGTGATGATACCTTTCAACCATAGTTACCAATTGAGCTTAGAAAGAAGTTTAGGAAAGGAACAATAAACTATGGAAAAGTCTGAGAATCAGAAGACCTAAGCTAAAACTCCAGTTCTGTTCTTTATAGCTGCCTGAGCTCTCTCAGCTTTGTGTTCTTTGGTGAATTTAAAGTGACAATACAGGGATTCCCTGGTGGTTCAGTGGTGAAGAATCCATCTGCCAATGCAGGAGACACGGTTGGTTCGATCCTGTTCTGAGAAGATCCCACACGCCTCAGAGACACTAAGGTCGTGTACCACAACTATTGCGTCTGTGCTCTAGAATTTGGAAGCTACAACTACTGAGCCCATGTGCCACAACTAGAGAGAAGCCAGTGTGCCTCAGAGCCCATGTTCTGCAACAAGAGCAGCCAATACAAGGAGAAGCCTGCACACCACAGCTGGAGAGTAGCCCCTGCTCGCCACAACTAGACAAGAGCTGGCACAGCAATGAAGACCCAGCACAACCAAAAATAAATAAATAAAAAATGTTAAATCGTGATAATACCAATTTCCCAGGGTTATTATCTGATTTAAAAGAGGAAATGTATGGGTAAATGCGTCGCTATGCTTATCACATGGTAGGCATTTAATAGGAGTTTGAGAAATTAGATGAAAATATAAAGGACTTTTAATTTCAAGACTTATAGCATAAGAATAAAAGATTTGTTTATTTGAATTATAGTCAGTTTGGGGCTCTGGTCTATGCTTGGTGATTGTAGAGTAGACTATACATGCCTATTTTGTTTATATTCAACTAAATCTTATGCTGCTGCTATAAGTATGAATCTGCTATAGTTAGATCAACAAAGTATACATTGAATGAATTAAATTTAAGTATGGGATGCATATAGATTTCCATGATCGTTCACACCTAAAGATATATAAACTTTACACCAATCTTCTCTCCTTTTAATTGTGCTCATATTGAAACTAATAAATACCTCAGGAGATTTCATTACTAAATGTGAAAAAAGCAAAGCTGGGCTGAGAATTTAATTGTACTGCTTTAGTACAGTACATGTTTTTCACTTAAACCTCTTCTCTCTGATTTGAAAGATAAGTAAATATGAGTAGTCAAGAAATCTATGTTCCACTAGAATTCAATGCTCATAAAATTTACTGGTGGTGGCTGTATGAGACTGTATTAGTCACTTTAGGACTGGCATTTTTCACCTTTCTAGTAGCACTTTTCATGCTATTCATTTGAAGTTCAGTTCTGCTCACCAAGTATATTTATTGAAAGCTTGCTCCTACTCATGTTCTACATGCTAGAACTTGTTGACCCAAGGGAGGAAGCCAGGCACGCCAAGCAAGGACAGAAGTTTGGAAAGCCAGCTAGAAACCAGCACCCAGCTGGGTGAGAGAAGACAGCCAGCGTGGCTAAAATTGGGGGTTGATGATTCTGAGAGCAGGGCTGTCAGCTGTAGGTAGCCACAAAGTTGTTAACGTAGGAGGAGGGAGGGCAAGCACTCCAAAGTACTGTTGGAAACCTGGCAGCTTCCCCAAGTCCCAGATGTGTTTCATCCCTCCTTGCTGCACTAAGGCAAGGACTGTGGGTCTCTCCATCTTTTTAAAGGCACAGACCACAGCTTCCGATACCAAAGCGAGTTTATGCAGAGCTCGCTTGTTGGAAAGTATTTTTAAAGATCATTTTAAGCACAGTATCTGACCTATTTGTTTACAGCTGTGGTGGGGATTTTTTCCTCTTCTACTTAGAATGCCTCAATATGCAGGCACAGCCAAGTCTGTAAGTAGTTGTCAAGAGGCACAAAGTAATGAAGCTAGATTTTCATCTATCCCATACTTCAGTCAAATTGACCATACCAGATTGAAATTAACTGAAAATGTTTAATTCGATTAATGATGCGAATTTCCAAAAGCCAAAGAAAGTTTTTTTGTGTGTGTTTTTTAAACCCACTTCAGCATAACTGGCAGATTGAATAATACCCATCTGTATTAAAAGTGGACATCTTTACTGCAGAAATCACAGAAAAAGAAATGTCAAGTATCTTCAGCATCTTCCCAATGAAATCATTGTTACTTTTTTTTTTTTTTAAGTATTCTGGGCATTGTCAACATTTAATTTAAAAATACACTGTGTTTTATATTTTATAAGGATGTCTAACATGGTATAGATGTTTTTATGTTCTTTTTGCAATGGAGAATACGGAATCGGAGAAGTTAAGTGTTTCATCCAAGAACACACAACCAGTAAATAAGTAAAACCAGACTTTGAATCTTTGTATACTCACTCCAGAGTCTTTGCTCCCTTTTATATAGTACATAGACTTTGTGTAGATGCTAACAAAATGCTGGAGGATAAAGATGATACACTCTATCTGATAAAAATCTACTCTGTACATTATATGCCCTCTTCTTGTTTCTCTTATTTCTTATCTAGCTAGTTTAACAAGTCTATTCACCAGGTACAAAGCCATAATAATATGGTATAGGCACAAAATTCAACAGTAAGAGGAAGCCATGTCATCAAGAGAACCAGGAACATATGAGAGTACTCTATGGAGAGACTTATTATATGTCAGATGGTATATTAAAAGAAAAAAAATTTAATGAAAAATAAAAAAAATGATTGGCTTATTATTTGGTAAACAATACAGTACGCCTATAAGTCATGCGCCAAGGTGAAATCTAGATAAATTAAAAATTTTTTTAAGTAAAGTCATTAAAATAAAAATATGAGAAAGTGAATTTACCTCATCTTAGGGAGTACAAGAATTTTTAAGCTTGAACATAATGAAAGAAAGCATAGACCAAAGTCTATAGATTTGATTACATAAAAAATTTATTTCTAAGTATTTAAAACATAAAATAAAAATCAAATAAAGGAGAAATATTTGGCATCAGATTAAGAAGAGCTGTTATTTAAAACACTTTACAATCAAAGAACAAAAATCACTAAGGCTTAAATAAAAAATGGACAAAGAATATAACCAGACAATTCGGTGAAGAAGAAATACATGACTAATTACAATTAAAAGATTTCAACCCATTTCTTGAGAAAACATTAACTGAAACAATATACCCTTATCTATCAAAATAGAATGAATGTTTTAAAATATATATTCAGTTTGGTGATGGTCTGGTGAGATGGACACATACATCTTAGTGCAGTTAATAAACTGGTACAGACTTTCTGGAGAGCACTTAAAATTTTTTCTGAAAACCTCAAAGAAGCTCATGCCTTTGACCCCATAGTTCTCTTCCTAGGAATACATTCTGTGGTTTCAGTAAAAATTTCAAAGCTACACACACAAAAAGATTTTTATATCAATATTCTAGGAATTTTTTTATTATGCAAAAATTTATACCAACATAGAGAAAACATTACAACAAATCTCTATGTACCCCTTATCCAGCTTCAACAGTTGGTGAGATTTTCCCAGTCTTGTTTCATCTATTTCTGTCCCTGGTTTCCTCTCTTTCTCTTTCTCCAGGAGTATTTTAAAGCAACTCCAAGAAATCTTATTTTCTTTGTAAATACCTGAATATGATAAAATCTTTAAAAATTATTCAAAGGTTGTTATTAAGTCTAGAGAATTGAACAGGTTTTATGCTAAAATTTCTTCATTGTCCCAAGAATGTTTTTCTCCTGTTTTCTTCACATTCGAATCCAAAAGAGGTCTGCACAATGCATATGTTGACATGATGTCTCATAAGTTTCTTCTAAATGTATAACAGTTGCCCCCTTCCTCTTTCCTTTTTATTTGGATAAATAAATTAGGTTATCTGTCCTGTAGAATGTCCCTCATTCTAGATTTAGCTGTTGTTTGCTTCATGGCTTCATTCATTTTTTTTCTAGCCCACTTATTTCCTGTAAAGTTGTACTTAGGGTGAGGCTTATTAGAGACAGGCTCATTTTTATTTTTATTTTTTGGCAAGAGTACTGTACGGTGGTGTTTTGTACTTCCTGCTGTATCATGCATAAAATTTTTCGTGGCCCCACTTTTACTGAAGATTTATAGGTTCTAGTGAGGCCCCCTCCCTTTAGTTTTATCAGTTTCCTTACTGACTTTTTACATGGTTGTTAGTTATAACTTTCATTAATGATCATTGCCTACATTCATTATTTCATTAGATTTTTTTAAATCAAAGTATAGTTTTTTTTTACAATATTAGTTCCAAGTATACAACATAGTGATTCAGTATTTTAAAGAACATATTCCATTAAAAGTTATTACAAAATAAAAAGGTTAGAAAAAGTTATTACAGGATAATGACTATAATTCCCTAAATAAAACAGATCCTTGTTGTTTATCTATTTTATATATGGTAGTTTGTATCTTAATTCCATACCACTAATTTGCCTCTCCTCTTTAGTAATGATTTTGTTTTCTAAAGATATATGTACCCAAATTTTCTTTACGAAATGATATTTTTCTAATTCTGCCAATTCTTTTGCATTAATTAACTAGAAATTTTCTACAAGATAAACCTCTCTTTTTCAACAATTTGGTTACTCTAAATTAATTCATGCAGGACAGGTATGATACATGCTTGATTCTTTCTCTTATTTATCAATTTTCAGAGTAATGTGTTAATGCTCTTGCTACTTCTATTAATTGGTTTATAATGGTGCAGTCTAGAAACAACATGAATGTCCAGCAATAGAAGATATCCTGTGATATATTTGTGCTACAAATACTGTGCAATCTTTAAATGCAAAAGAATGTTTAATAATATAGAAAAATATTTCAGATGAAATATTAAGTGAAAAAAGACATAGAAATATGCATGTAGCATGATCCAAATATCTGTAATACATACATTGCAAAGTCCTATTTCAGTCTCAGATACTAACATGATTACCATAGGATAGTGACTTTTAGGGTCTTAAAATTTCTATATTTATTTTCCATAGAACTTCCTATGAAATACATTACTTTTATCATGGTAGGGGAGTTTGAAGGAGAATGATACATGTTTATGAATGGCTAAGACCCTTTGCTGTTCACCTGAAAGTATCACAACTTTACTAATAGGCTAGACTCCAATAGAAAATAAAAAGTGTATATATATATATACACACACACACACACACATACATATATATATAGTCAGACTTAAGAAAAGAAAATGTGAATTTATTTAAAGGAAAGGTCTCTGGGAAAGTCACACTTGAAGAAAATTATGGGTGGTGATCTTAGTTCTGGCTTTGACTTCTATTGTAACTTTGGAGCTTCCTTCCTACATCTAAATGAGTCTTTATGGAGCTTACCAAATAATTGTAGGGATTCTAAATGTCTTAAGTTCTGTAGACTCCTTTTTCTGTTAAACATAATACTCTCTGTTGACTCACATAATCAGTAGAAAGAGGTCTATTAAAGTTGAGTCATATTCAACTCAATTTGATCAGCTCAGAAAACGGCCAAACTGAATTTCCTGTTTTTGTTTCTTGCACATGGTGTGTGTGTGTGTGTGTGTGTGTGTGTGTGTGTGTGTTTGGTGTGTATGTGTGTCTGTTTTATCAACTGGTCCAGTGGTCTGTATCAGATGAACAAATGGACCGCAGTCTCAAGATTGCATTTCTCATCAAGGCCTGTTTAACATACAAAATTTGTTTGTTGCTTAGTTTCAAGATGAGTGAAAGGGAGGAGACACACTAGCTTTGATTTTGATAAGTTCCCAATGATCCCCTAGAAAGTACTTGTTTCTACGGGGACCTCCCTGAGGCCTAGTTTCTGCTTCTGTAAAATGGGGATTAGATGGTTTGACTCATAGGATTGTTTCCAGCACAATGTACGTAAAACTCTTGGCACAGTCCTCAGCAATAAGCAGGTGCGCAACAATGCTAGATTACTCTTCTCTCTTCTCAAAGAGAAAGTGAAGCAGTCTTTCCCCTTGTAGTATATTCTAATATTAGAGAGCAGATCCTGGGGTCAGGCACTCTAGATTCAAGTCCAGCTCTACTCTTGGCTTTGGGCAAGTGATATAAATCAAGTTTTGTCCCTCAGTTTTCTTATATGAAAATATGGATAATAATACTTCCTATTTATTCGGAGAAGGTGATGGCACCCCACTCCAGTACTCTTGCCTGGAAAATCCCATGGGCAGAGGAGCATGGTAGGCTGCAGTCCATGGGATCACCGAAGAGTTGGACATGACTGAGCGACTTCACTTTCACTTTTCACTTTCACTTTTCACTTTCATGCATTGGAGAAGGAAATGGCAACCCACTCCAGTGTTCTTGCCTGGAGAATCTCAGGGATGGGGGAGCCTGGTGGGCTGCAGTTTCTGGGGTCGCACAGAGTCGGACACGACTGAAGCGACTTAGCAGCAGCAGTAGCATGCATATCAAATGAGTTAGTTAGAGTGCTTAGAATGTTTTCTGCCTCAGACTAGGAACTATAAGGTGTAAATTTTTACCTTTATCTTCTGCCTAAAGGAATGAAATTTCCAAGCCCAAAGTTTAAGGCATTTCCCCTTTGGATGATGCGTGAGATACACTGACCACTTCTTACTTTTTACTTCTCTTTTACTAGGTCTTATATAGATCTTCTTCCTTCTGTTGATACATTTAATACAGTCACACAATCCAGAGTTTACATAATCAGGTCAAGGTTTCCTCCTTGATTATAATTGATTAGGATTATGTGAGGTGTATCCCCCTTTTCTTGTTCTCTTCCTCACCCCTCTTGTGATGGTAGTGGCGGTGGTGGGTACCGTCATGTGTATGTGTTGGGACCCTGAAATGTAGTGGTATAAACACCCTGTTGGACTTTCGTGCAGCCCAGCTTTCTACACACTCATTTTATCACTCATCTTTTGTTGGGAGATTTCTACAGATTTCTGCTTCTGTTATGGGACATTTTATTACTGTCTCAAAAGGTAAACAGTGTACAATGCTTAGTGAGGGGTGGGAATGGAATAACCCAAGTTCTTTCCAACATGTTGACAACAGAGGATTAGTAGGTTTAGGACTTGGATGCTGAATAACTCAGACACAGAGACAAATCACAGGCCAGATTAATCAGGAATAGGACAGCTTAAGTAGTGCACCGGAACCTCAGATACCAAATGGGAACATTATTCTCAGATTGTAGGGACCGTGTCAGAAAACATTCCCCACTCACACTGAAGAAAACAACTACAGAGCCAAAGTAGATGTACCCTCTATGGCAGTAACCAAAGAGAGGATTTTTAAATGTGTTGCTAAGGGGACCGAGGGCCATCCCAGGTGGCTCAGTGGTAAAGAATCTGCCTGCCAATGTAGGAGTTGTGGGTTCAATCCCTGGGTTGGGAAGATCCCCTGGAGAAGGAAATGGTAACCCACTCCAGTATTCTTGCCTGGGAAATCCCATGGACAGAGCAGTCTGGTGGGCTACAGTCCATGGGGTCTCAAAAGGCTCAGAAACCATTGAGCAACTAAATAACAACAAATGAGACCAAGGTGTCTTCTCTATTTATTTATAGGCCCCAGATACCAGGTGCATCGAAGTATACACTAGGAAAGCAGGACAGTAAGTATTGCATCTCATCTAGGGGAATGTTGCACTGTGAAAACAGCTCGAGTTATAGAAAGGAAGTTTGAAGAAATGAGCGCCGATGGCTAAAACGTTCTCACTAGGCAGCCAGCAGTCCTCAGAGTAGAAAAGTAAGCTGATATGGAGGGTAGACCCCAGTTGTCTGGGCAGAAATATCTAGTATGGGCTAGAACAATCTGCTCAGACACTTTTCTGAAACTATTAAAAGCATCTATTCCCAGCTGTTTTAGTTCTGTGTTCACAAGGGCACAGACTAGGGCGTTCTTTTTCCCACTGACTGTTCACACCCAAGAGAAGAAAGTGATTTGGTAAATGCTTGGTGCTGGTTATCTTGTGAGATGAACCTTCTGTCTGGAGGCAGAAAACACAGGGCCTTGTGGGCCACACTAAAGATGTCCGGGGTTGGAAAGGCATTTGTGGGTTTTAAATAAGGAAGTGAGAGAAAATGTGGTGCTATTTATAGATTTATAAAATATGAAATCAGAAAAAAATCATCTCTTTAGCTATTTAAATTTAAGAGTCACTTGACTTCCATTCATGAAACTTTGGAAACACTCTAAGGTAGTGTATTAGTCAGGGTTCTCCAGAGAAGCAGACATAATACATATTTCACATTAAGATTATATATGTTTAAAATTTATATATTTAAATATATATTCAATTAAATATTTACATATATGTGTATGTGTGTGTGTGTATATATATATTACTGGATTGGCTCTTGTGATTGTGACAAGCAAGCCAGCAGTCTGGAAATTGAGATAAGAGTTGATGTTATAACTTTGAGTCTGAATTTTACCGAGCAGCATTATGGAGATTCAAGAGGGTTTCTGTGTTGCTGTCTTGAAGAGAAGTCCTTCCCTTCAGTCCTTGCTCTTAAGGCTCTCAGCTGATTGGATAAAACTCACTCACATTATGAGGGTAACTTGTTTTACTCAAAGCTACTGATTAAATGTTAAGCTTCCCTCATAGCTCAGTTGGTAAAGAATCCACTTGCAATGCAGGAGACCCCAGTTTGATTCCTGGGTCTGGAAGAGCTGCTGGAGAAGGGATAGGCTACCCACTCCAGTATTTTTGGGCTTCCCTGGTGGCTCAGCTGATAATTGTAGATTATCAATTGTAGATTATCAATTGTGTAGATCATTGGGTCACAAAGGGTCGAAACGACTTTCACTTTCACACCTAAAATGGCTTCACAGCAAAATCTAGACTGATTTTTGGCCAAAAAGCTGTGCTGGTTGTAGCTCAGTTGGTAAAGAATCTGCGTGCAATGTGGGAGACCCTGGTTTGATTCCTAGGTTGGGAAGATACCTTGGAGAAAGGATAGGCTACCCACCCCAGTATGCTTGGGCTTACCTGGTGGCTCAATTGGTAAAGAATCTGGCTGCTATGTGGGAGATCTGGGTTCATTCTTTGGGTTGGGAAGATCCCTTGGAGAAGGAAAAGGTCATCCACTTCAGTATCCTGGTCTGGAGAATTCCACGGACTGTATAGTCCATGGGGTCACAAGAGTTGGACAGACTGAGTGACTTTCACTTCACTTTGGCCAAAAAACTGGGCCAGGTTGACCATTGCAGATAGTAAAGGTTTATGATGTTACCCTTAGTTTAGAAGTGATTTTATTAGCCCAGGTAAGTCAACTGACCATTTTGCTTTAGGCTTGCAATCAGTTAAGAGAGAGGATCACTCTTGTTATCTGCTTCACACTTGGAAGGGGAGGCATAAGGTAACAGGAGTATTTTACAGCCCCCTAGTATTTTACAGCCCCCTAGAAATCCAAGGTGATAATCACCGCTATTTGAACACTTTCCTTTTTGTCCTATATCACACAATCCTTTTATTGACAACTTTGTGATAAGAGCTAATGACTTTAGCTTCGTCACTGACATTGTGGAAACCTACTAATTGATGTTTTGTTAATTAATTGGATCGAACCTGGACCTCCTGCATTGCAGACAGATGCTTTACCATCTGAGCCACCAGGGAAGCCTTAATTAATTGGAATTTTCCATGTTAAAATGAATGTCTCTACTTCTAGTGAACAATTGTTTTCTTCTAAGGAGGAAATATTTACAATATATCAATGATTGTGTTTACAGAAGATGAAAAATGATACTGGGATGGGCTGTGGAAGATTGTTAACAATCCTGCTTGGTGACATAAAAGGGAGAGCTTCCTTCCTATTTTCTAGTTTTGAAAGTCTTGCCCTGTACATCTTGGAGACATGGTGGAAATACACCAACAACAGAGAAACAAAGATACAGTCCTGAGCTCATTACATATCATCTACAGTTGACCAAAAAATTCTAGTTTCTTAGAAAAATTGACTCATTACTTAGTTACATAAAATTTAAAGGTCACTTGCAATTAATTATTTGAAAAAAAATAGTTAACAACAGTTCTAAGAATCTTCTATAATTTTTCTTTTAAACTCTGACCCTAAAACTTAATTTATTTCAGGTTTTAACAAAACAAATACTACTAAGTATGTTATCAATTGCTAGTGTTCAATGCTACTAAACATGAGTTTGGGTTTTAAGGCCAAATTTTAGACCACATCTCAAGGTTTTAGACTATATCTCTATGCCTTTGAAATATATCCTTACTCACTAAGGGAACCTGGTAAGAGGTATAGCTAAATCAATATACATACAAGCTCCTGTGAGAAAACCATTCAGAATTGTAGGTTGTTGGGGTATGGGATTGGATAAATTACAGCATTGCCTGGTCAGGGATGGATGTGAAGGGCCAGAATCTTTCCTTATGTATCTTATTTATTTTTTAAATGAGATTTTGAGTTTTTTTTTTTAAAACCAACTGCTGCTGCTGCTGCTGCTAAGTCGCTTCAGTCGTGTCCGATTCTGTGCGACCCCATAGACGGCAGCCCACCAGGCTCCCCAGTCCCTGGGATTCTCCAGGCAAGAACACTGGAGTGGGTTGCCATTTCCTTCTCCAATGCATGAAAGTGAAAAGTGAAAGTGAAGTCACTCAGTCGTGTCCGACTCAGCGATCCCATGGACTGCAGCCCACCAGGCTCCTCTGTCCATGGGATTTTCCAGGCAAAAACCAACTAGCCAGGAATAAATCTATTGCTGCACATGTCAAAGCACACAATAAAGTTTATCACTCTTGTTTGCTACATTACTCACAGATTCTAAAGACTGAAAACTGAACTTTTAACTAATTTGATGCATCATCTAATTCTGAATTTAATCATCTATATGCAGGATTCGTGCAAATTAATATTCTTCCTTTGTTTATGGGACCTAAGCCATAATGGTTCTACTGAAACTTTATTGCATGGTGAAATGGAAACTTTTTGTGAGTCTAAGACTTGCAGGAGAACTCCCTATGTGACAAGTACTGAGGACAAATATTCAAAGCAGCCCCCTGCCTGCAAGGAGTTCATAATGTCATGGGGGTCAAAGATAAAGGAACACTTGTAAAGTATTTTGATCAATGGGATAGAAGAGATTTGCCCAGAATTGGGTTTTCTCCTGTACCATTTCTCACAACACCCAGAAATACTTTGTCATGGACCTTGTGGGTTTTGCTGACTCAGATTCCTTACTCCTTCTCTTACAGGACCCCAGCTTTCCCTGGTAAATCCTGCCTCTCAATACAACCTGTCATTTGAAACTATCATTCAAGGTGACTGGACTCTTTTAACCAAGGGGGCAAGTATGTGAAACAAGGTAGGCTAACTCACACTCTCTCTTAGGACTTTGAATCTTTGAGAGTGTCTTAGGGAAAGAAAGAGTTGGAGGCTTCATTCCTATGGGCATGTCCTGAAGAGACTATCCAACCAGCCAAATGACGGGTCTTGCCTTCCCTACCTTCCCTGTCCTGCAAGAAGCTAGTTATTCAAGTTTCCTTTGATTCTGTGAGCTGTTTCATCCCATATCTTGCCAATAAACTCATTAAAAAATGTGGTTTACGCTGTTTAAAAACCAAAGAATTTCTGACATGGTATCATTTAATATGAACAGTTCTTTCTGGCCCTCCTTAGTTTTCTCCTACCTTTATCCTCTCCTCAGATAAATTTTACTCTCTTTTTTGTCATTCTTTACATCTTCCTCTCGGGCATAGTGATTGCCATCTGAGGAGGATCCTGGGCTCAACGGAGGCAGGCCTGCATTTTCCCTGACTACAGTAATCACAGTGGGTGGGCATTTGAGAGCTATCATTTATTGAGCATCTGTTGTTCAGTTGCTAAGTCGTGTCTGACTCTTTGCCACCCCGTTGACTGCAGCATATGTTACCTTATTTCATTATTACAGCAAGCCTATGTAATAGTATTATAGTTACTTAGAGAAGCAGAGTTCAAGCAAGTTAAGGAGCTGGTCCAAGTTTACACAGCAGAAATATATCAGAGCTCTAACTTGAACCCATATCTACTTGACTTCAAAACTCAGTATTTCATTGAGGCTTCTCTGCTACCCTCCTCCAAGTCATTACAAGTTTGATAACTTGCACATATTACTGTAACTTAAAACTGGAATATGAATACTGTGTATACAGATGTCATTACTAAATGGGATAATGCACAGAAAGCCTTTAGATTTTACAAGTGGTCAAAAAATGAAGTGCTTTCTAGTTCAATTCCAAATCACTATGTAAATCTGAATCTCAGGGACCATGGGAATTCAAAATCTTAGTTGAATCTGTCATTTCCAACTATCCCTAACAAACTTCTCACCAGAGTGTAGCTGTGGAAAAATGCTGAATTCTATTTTCTCCTTTTTTTTCCTATCCTCACACTATTCCAAATCCTGGAAGAAATGCTAACAAACAATGGAATGCCTATAGTAGGACATCAATGGCAAAGACTGTTCATGAATTCAAAGTCTAAGTAAGTGGGCAGTAGTCTTCTGCACATTTGCCTCTAAGATTACATATTCGCCTATTTGTGTTTCACATGTCATTTGTCAGTTTGATAAATATATTTTGACAATAGTTTAGAATACATCTAAATTTCAGTGTCTAAGGTTTTATAATTTTACAGGTAACTTTTAGTTTCTCAGCTCAAAATAGCATCCCCTCTGTCTCATACTGTTGCTATGAGGGTTAAATAAAATAATATATGACAATTGTTGTACCTTGAACAGAGTAAGCAGTCAAGAACTGTTAGCTATACTTACTATGACTCTCTTTGCATTTATAATATTTTGAAGATAATTGATGCCTACCAAATGTTTGCTGAGTTGAACAGAGCCATTAGGCTGCAAAGAGAACATGTTTCATGGAAAAGTGAATAGCTGAAAAGAAAGGATTTTAAGTTACATGATGTTTGAATGCAAACTGGGGAAAAAGAAGTAAAATTCTCATTAGACAAAAAAATCTGGTCAACTTTTCTAGTGTGATATTTGGTTATGGTAATGTTAAAAATTATTGACTCAAATGAAACTTTTGGTTTTAGCTTCAGGTTTGAGTTCTACTCATTTTCCTGATTACCAGGAAGCAATATCTGAACTTAGTGGGTGAGAGGAAAGTCATACCTTTGAAATGCACCAAATTCTAAAGGTGCTTTATTGTCCCCACAACTGTAAATGAAGCCCACATCCTTTCCTTCTGGCCAAGGTGATGATAAAAACACCCTAGAAAATAATATCATCAGAATTTATTTTATAAATTCTTGTCAAAGTGATATGGCTGTGAGAATCACTGGTTTAGAGCTGGTAGGTGAGCCTTCATAAGTCTGTAGCCTAGGGACCATCAGATACCCATGTTCCTCCCTACTGGGTTGTGGTCAGAGTGGCTGGGGGAGGGGCCTGAAAGTAGAGAGGCTAGAAAAACTAGGAATGGTGGTGTACAATTTATTAGAACAAGGCAAAGGCAGAGGGGAATAACTGAAAGCATGATAAAACAAAGTGTGTTGAGAGAAGTCGAAGGAACAAACAGGGAGGGAACTTACAAATGTCAAGACCTATGGAGGTACAGGCAAGGCTGGGTCATAGAGTCAAGAGTTCAGAGCTGAGTAAGGATCATAAGGATGTGGAAGAATCAAACAAGCTTGATGGTCTCAAATTCCATTGTATTTGCAGATCATGCATGGCAAATCTGCCACGAAAACAGACTAACTAGTTTAAGAGACACTCCAGGATAGGGCTCTCTACTAACAAAGACAAGGGCTTGCCATATATAAGCAGAAATTTCATACCACTTAGGAAGTGATGAGAGATTTTCTTGAGCAAGAGTTTTCATCTTTTATAATAATATATTTCTATCTGCCTTACATCCCAAATCTGTGGTAGAAGACCAAAAGTGAAATAACACCAGAGAAATATCATTCCATTCTATCTTAATGGTCTCTCAAACTTTGTCCCCAACTCTGGCAATGAGAAACGTTACAGGATATAGCGTAGTAGGAGCAGTTTTTAGATGATACTTTTTGCATATTGACATTGACCACAGTTGTGTGAATAAATCTTTTGTAACTGATGGGAATACTGACTTATTTAAAAACATATAGCTTTAAAAAATCTATAACAATTTAATAAATATACAATATCAGTTCAGTTCAGTCGCTCAGTCGTGTCCGACTCTTTGCGACCCCATGAATCGTAGCACGCCAGGCCTCCCTGTCCATCACCAACTCCCAGAGTTCACCCAGACCCACACCCATGGAGCAGTGACGCCATCCAGCCATCTCATCCTCAGTTGTCCCCTTCTCCTCCTGCCCCCAATCCCTCCCAGCATCAGAGTCTTTTCCAATGAGTCAACTCTTCACATGAGGTGGCCAAAGTACTGGAGCTTCAGCTTCAGCATCATTCCTTCCAAAGAAATCCCAGGACTGATCTCCTTCAGAATGGACTGGTTGGATCTCCTTGCAGTCCAAGGGACTCTCAAGAGTCTTCTCCAACACCACAGTTCAAAAGCGTCAATTCTTTGGCGCTCACCTTTCTTCACAGTCCAACTCTCACATCCATACATGACTAATGGAAAAATCAGAGCCTTGACTAGATGGACCTTAGTCAGCAAAGTAATATCTCTGCTTTTGATACTTATATAAAATATACTTTTCATAAATGTTATATATTTAAAATATAGGATATGTACATGCATTTATATTTGTTGTTGTTTAGTTGCTAAGTTGTGTCTGACTCTTTGTGACCCCATGGTCACAGTAGCATGCCAGGACCGCAGCAGGCCAGCCTTCCCTGTCCTTCACTATCTCCCAGGGTTTGCTCAAATCCATTTCTATTGAGTTGGTGATGTTATCTAACCATCTCAGCCTCTGCCATCCCCTTCTCCTTTTACCTTCAATCTTACCTTCATCAGGGTCTTTTCCAATGAGTCACTCTTCACATCAGGTGGCCCAAGTATTGGAGCATTAGCTTCATCATCAGTCCTTCCAATGAATATTTAGATTTAATTTCCTTTAGGATTGACTGGTTGGATCTCCTTGCAGTTCAAGGGACTCTTAAGAGTCTTCTCCAGCACCAAGATTTTAGAACTCAGCATTCTTTATGGTCCAGCTCTCACATTTGCACGTGACTACTGGAAAAACCATAGCTTTGACTATATGGACCTTTGTCAGCAAAGTGATATCCCTGCTTTTGAATACACTGTCTAGCTTTGTCATAGCTTTTTCTCCAAGGAGTAAATGTCTTTTAAGTTCATAGCTGCCATTACCATCTGCAGTGATTTTGAGCCCAAGAAAATAAAAGCTGTCACTGCTTCCACTTTCCCGTTCTATTTATCATGAAGTGATTGGACCAGATGCCATGTCTGTTTTCTGAATGCTGACTTTTAAACTAGCATTTTCCCTTTCCTCTTTCCCCCTCATAAAGAGGCTCTTTAGTTCCTTTTTACTTTCTGCCATTACAGTGATATCATCTGCATATCTGAGGTTGTTGAGATTTCTCTTGGAAATCTTAATTCCAGTTTGTGATTCATCTAGCCTGGCATTTTGCATGACATACTCTGCATAGCCACTAAATAAAATGATAATACACAGCCTTGAAGTACTCCTTTCCCAATTTTGTACCAGTCGGTTGTTCCATGTTCAGTTTTAACTGTTGCTTCTTTACCTGCATACAGGTTTCTCAGGAAGCAGATAAGATGGTCTGGTATTCCTATCCACTTAAGAATTTTTCATAGCTTGTTGTGATCCACACAGTCAAATGAAGTCAATGAAGCAGAAGTAGATTGTTTTCTGAAATTCCCTTGCTATCTCTATGCTGCTGTTGCTGCTAAGTCACTTCAGTCCTGTCCGACTCTGTGTGACCGCATAGACAACAGCCCACCAGGCTCCCTTGTCCATGGGATTTTCCAGGCAAGAGTACTGGAGTGGGTTGCCATTGCCTTCTCCGCTATCTCTATGAGCCAACACTACACGTAAAAATATAAAAATATGATAAGCAGCATTAAGATATACTGAGATTTAAGAAGTTATTTCCACTGTGGTTCTTGGCCCACTTCTAGCACTCATGCAGTGACATGAACTGTTATTAAGAAGGAGAATAATGTGTGAGAGGTCCAAATAAAGGGAGATAACTCAAAAGCCAGAGATGTTTTACATTTAACAAGATGTACTTGTTAAAATAGAGTACTGAGAAAAAAATTCTACTGCTTAGAAGGTGTCATTCTGTATGATTTCTCTAGGACAGTGTTTTTTTCTCTGTAAAATATGTTTATTGGTAGCTGCTAAAACGATTCCACTGACATTTAAAAACTTATTATTGTGAAAAATCTAAAGCATACAGAAAATAAAAGGATAAGTATAATAAATTCTCATGAATTTATTATCCAGCTTCAATAATTATCAATATTTTTCTCATCTTGTTTCATTTAAACCCTTACTTTTTTTGAGGGAGGGGCTAGTATTTAAGCAAATTCCAGATATTGTTTCATTTTACTCATACACACTTCATTATGTATTGCTAGTTGAAAGAATATGTTTTATGTACCAACCATGTCATTATCTCAGTTTACAAAATTAACAATTTTAACATTCAACCCATATTCAGATTTGCTTATTTCACATATTTTTAAAGAACATATTTCACTTATTATAATTAGGCAAAAATGTGAGAAGTTATTGAAAATTATGAGACTTATTTGAAGAAATATATCTAGTAATATTTTGATAATTATAATGTTGGTAATAATGACAGATGTGATCTATTACAGGAAAAATAATTATTATCTTTGAGATTAAGTTGCAAAATGTTTACTTTTAATTGCATATTATTTTAGAAAGTCAATTTATAGGTTTTGCTTTTTAATTTTTGTAAAATTTATTTAATTTGATTTCCTATAATAGAATTACAGTGTTCAATAGTGTGAATGCTTGTAAGATTTTTAAAATCCATTCCCCAATTATCCCCAGAAATTGTTTTCCAATTAAATTTCTAGAAACTGAGTACTTATTTTAATTCAACTTCGTTAGTATAAAATATAACATGTAAGTTTTAATAAAATGATCTATGAAATATTGATCTTTCCTTTAGCTTTTTGTGAGAATGAATTATCTTTCAATGTTTTTTTTTTTATTATTTTTCAAATGTTTCTATTTATAATTGTAATTCTTTGCCTGGCATGATTCTGGACCGACTTTCTATTTCAGGGCTCATCTTACTGATTTGTAAAAACTTTGTCTATAGTAAAGACATAACCTTGTGTACCTTATGTTGTTAAATATTTTCTTCTAATTTCATTTTTTTTCCTGTGAAGTTTTAAATTTTTACCATAAACCTATCAGTTTTTTTTAAATTGTTATTTCTTTAGAAGTTTTACTCAGAAAGTCCTCCCCATCCTAAGAAAATATATATTTAGATTTGCTTCATGTTGATTTATGATTTAAAAAAATGCTTAGTTTATTATTTCTTCTGAATTAATTTTAGGAGTATGGTGTAATGGAAGGTGCTGACAGGACTTCTTCCAATCATTTCATCCCCATATCATATAAAAAGTAACATTTCCTTTCCCTTACTGATTTTTTTTTAACTAAGCTTTTATGTCCCCTGTGGCTCATAATGGTGTATTGATTTACAAGTGAATGGGTTGTCTACATATTTTTTCCCTAGCAGACTGTTAAGGACTTTTTTGTAGTCTTCCTTTGTATCTTTTACATTGCTTTGAGTGTGGTAGTCAATAAAATTTGTTGTATGAAATAAACAATTAATGAGTCATTAATATATCTGGGAAAGTATTAACTCTAAGATAAATGAATGTCTGTTTTGACTGGTTTAAATATTTAACTTTTGGAAAAAAGAGCACTGGACCTCAGGGTTCTTTAACAAACCCTCCAGGTGATGATTCTTTCCTATAACTTAAGTAATGCAGTCGCTTTCCTAGTTAGAACATCGGTTTCTCATGCACCCTAGGATCAGGATTAATATGTGGATTCAAAGCATTTGAATTCATCACTCTTCTGAAACAACTGTGATACAGCTGAGCTGTTCTCTCTCAAACCCTAGTAACCCACAGACATTTTTTACAAAACAGCTTTGAAGATTGCATTATATCTTGTCAGTCCAACAGGATTTCCATATATGCCAGCCAGTTCTGGGACATCTCAACAACATTCTCCTAAGAATTTGCTTCCGGGGACACACACATCCTGACTCCACTATAAACTCCATCCTCACAGGGACTAGATCTTCCAGCGGTTTTGCAGCCTCCTGCAGTGTTGGATTCGAGTGACGAATACTGACGCTTGCTCCGTGACGGAATGAATCCGCACCTTGCTGCGCTCCTCCGCTCCGAGCCATGAGCGGATCGGGCCTTGCGGTCGCCTGCCAGTCTCCAGGAGGCTGCAGAGTCCCGCAGCGTCGCCAGTCTCTGACACTCGGTGGCTGCCTCACTTCGTCGCCGGCCTCGGTCCGGGGCTAAACGCCCCGCCGAGGGCTGGGCACCGCTCGCAAGGCTCGGAGATAGATCCTTTCCCCGACTTCTTCCCCATTCTCGCCCTTTCCCTGCTGCCCTTTGCAGCGTTGTAAGAATGGGTTGAGAAAGTCTTTCTGTTTCGTTACTTCATTAAGTAAACGTCTTTGCTTGCCGAGCAGCCCTGGTGTCTGGCCTTCAGTTTCCTTTTAGTAAAACAAGGGGACTGAAGTAGATGGGAGTTTCAAAATGTGGTTGAGTTCCTAGGAATGAAAAGGTGCTTCTGGGGCCGCTGTTTAAAAACAATCTAAACCAAAATATAACAACAGAACACTTCTCTTCCCCCGCAAACTAGCCTCAAAAAACCCAACAGCAAAAAACCCCTTGTAAAATCGCTGAGGCAGATAACCCTCCACTGTTTTTTCACAGCTAACATGTACTTTAAATTTTCTTCATTTTCTTTACAACACATTGGTTTTTCATCTGTAATGATTTTCATAAATTGAGAATTTTACTTCAATAATTTCTTCATATAAATTTAATAACTTGTATGCCTTATATCCACTAGCTGATTAAAACAGCTTATGTCAAAAATCATCACCACACAACTTCTGCTTCAGAGAAAATTCTAGAATATAAACCAAAGGGTTTTAGACCTAGGTGTGCCACTGTTTTGTCTTGAGCAATTCATTTGAGCAACCTTACTTTTGATCTCTGAAGAATGAGCTAGGACCTGAATGACATCCAAGTCTTTTTCCTGTTTTGAATTCTCAGGACATCCATGCTTGCTGAACTGTTGGCAAGCTGACTATAGTCAACTTGCTTATAGTCAGATTCTCAAATGAATATAGGTTTAACAGTCCCTTGGCTCTCACTTTCAGATTTTTTTCCCCCTGTTGAGGCTTTGGCACTTCATTTTTCACTGACCTTACTAAATAGGAAGCAGGATGAGTCATTTGTTAATGGGTTAGGGGTGGGGGGATGGGGGGGTGTATGTGTTTCACAAAGCTGGCTGCTAATAGCATCTGAACCTAGGTCCCAGGAAGGAACCCATGGCCATACCTCATTACAAGGTTTTCATTACAAGAAAATCAGGCTAAGATCTTATACTTCTTTATAAGAAGCCATTCTTCAAACTGTATTGGTCTACTAAGGCTGCTAACTATTTTTGACAAAGAAAATTTGGTGCCAAAAAGTTAAGTCATGTGAGGTAGGATGCAAAGCAGGAGGTTGCTTGGGGTGAACAAAAGGTGTACGGCTGGAATCTTCTTATAGGGTCAACTTTCTTGGACTAAAAGAAATGTTCACTTAGTATTGTCGAGGACGTCAGGAAAAGCGTTAGTGACAAATTTTGATTTAACCCACAAATATGAGATCTTCCTGAATAACTTCTACCTAATCTAGGAAAAGTCTATCAAAAAAAAAAAAAAAAGATAGATGTGTCTTTCACACTAAGATTACTCAATTTACAAGTTAATGTCCTAAATAGTTTCTTTGGTGACAAAGGTGTAGACAGTATACTGTGTCTCTAAGCATACTGACATTTCTGTTATTCCCAAACCCAGTAACTATACTCCAATAATATTTTTTTTAAAAAAAGAGTTCAAAATGTGTCTACTGTCTTCCACCCTTTGCTTTATACTTTGCCTAAGACTGTGATCATGTCGTGTCAAATACTAATATGCCAAATACTGTGATCATAACTAAAAGTTCTTTCCTTACCATCTCATTCTTATAACGTTATATTTTTTTTGAAATAATAAAGTTCACTTGTTTTAGTTTTTTTTTTTCTCCTTATCCTTTGAAAAATATGTATGTTCATTCTTTGAGTATGTAGAAAATTAATGTAATTTCAAGTTAAAACTAAAAAAAAACAAAACAGAAATTCACTGGGAAATATCACTGCCTCGAATATCCCTTCCACTCTGTTTTGTCACCCTTTGTAGGTAACCAATTTCATTATTTTTAGATTTCTCCTTTTTGTTTCTTTTTGCGAAGTATGCAGGCATCTGTACCATTTCTTGCATTCTTGTCTTTTGTGACACCAAAGTAGCATACTATATATCCTCTAATACTTTATACTGTCAGTCACTTTACAATATCTTTGGACGATTGCTTCATGTAAGTTCAGAGATCTTTCTTATGGCTTCATGGAATTTAGAAAGTAGCAATGAGCCAGAGATTTAGAGAGAAATAGAGAGGGAGAGAGAGAGAAAGGAGAGGGATAGGGCTACTATTGTATGGTGTACAGACATAGGAGAGAGATATGTATAGAAAACATTTTTTGGAAGTTTTTCTCTGGGTTGTGAGGTGTGGTGGTGGTGGTGGTTTAGTTCCTAAGTCATACCTGACTCTTTGCTACCCCATGGACTATAGCCTGCAAGGCTCCTCTGTTCATGGGATACTCCAGGCAAGAATACTGGAGTGGGTTGCCATTTCCTTCTCCAGGTGATCTTCCCAACCCAGGAATCGAACCTGGGTCTCCTGCATTGCAGGAGGATTCTTTGCCAACTGAGCTATGAGGGAAGCTGGAGCTGTGAGGTGTAGTGTAATTCACTGTATTTCTCTATCCTCCAAGAAAATTTTCAGAAAAGGTCACTTTTCTGTTTTACTGGATATGTCATTTTGCTAAAATACCTCTAAAGTGTAACAAGAGGTTAATTTTATTTGAGTTTCAGGAGAAGATCAATGATATTATACAGGGGGTCATTTAAAAGTCCTGTTTCAACTGTGGCTAATGGCATAGACTCTTCAAGACCTGGTTGGATTATAGGAAAAGAGGCGGAGGAACCCAAAGCCCTGTGCTCTGGGAATTTGAAGGCTCATCCCAGACAGTATTAGCTAAGTGAGCAGAGCTGCAGAGTCAGAACGGCAAAGCATACATATTTTGGTAAGGGCCTGGGATCCAGAGGGTTAGATGCTGATGTCAGGGCTGGGCTATTATGCCAGAATCGAGAACTGGAGATGAAAGGAGGCCCAAACCTTTCAAAAGTAAAGAGTGTGGGGTTGGGGGGGCTGGAGGGGGTGGGGACGACTCAGGATGATCTTCCAGTTAGAACGAGTGCTGCTGTTCATAGCTACTTTTGAAGTTCTGGTTGGGGTGTTTAATGAACCTGAGACACAACCATGAAGAACTCCAATGACTATGATAGAATCCATAGAAAAGGTCAGAGAGGGAGCTGAAGTGGGTAAAATATCGGTGTGAAAATAAAATATTTGAACTTTATATTTTATGAAGAATCTAAGATGGAATGAGATAAAGCAACTTTGTCAAATTATAATATACCCAAACTCAGAGTCTTATGTTGAAACCTCTGAGAACTAAATAATATTTTAAATGTCAGGTAGTAAATGCTAATGATTTACTTCCTCAAGAGGTGGAAAATTTGCTTTATTTCTGGTATAAATTCTTAGATGAGTGATTTGAAAACAACTAAAAGAAAGTAGAGACATTCAAATATTCTTTTTTTCTTTTTCAGTAAGGTAAGTGCATATAGCTTGATAAATTGCAAAGCAAATCTTTCACTTCTTCTTTCTTCACTCCTTTCCTCTTTCACTATTAAAACTGTGACAAACATTTACATTAAAACTTGAAAGCCCAAATAAAAATATACTTAGTAAAATTTGTCCAAGGACTATATTTAAGGGGCAATTTTAGAGTTAAAAAATACAAAGGGAATTCATATTAATTTAAATCTGCAGATGGTCATAAGATTTTTTTTCCCAAGTTTGTTTTTGTGGTATTATTCTAATCTTGCTTATGCCACCTCTGGCTGTCACATGAAGCCTAGGGACTTCTCTAAATAGTGATTTTTTAAAAGCAGGTAGGATAAAATACAATAGACTATAAAAGAACCCAACTGTATTAAAATTTAATTATCAAAAATATAAAAATTATGATATAGTAATATATACATTTTAAAATTAATACATTAAGTAACAGGGAAATATATAGGTCTATTGCAATGAGTAATAGATTCTGTGAGATGAAAATAAATAATATTTTCTGATATATGAAATAGTGATTGTGTGATATAAAAGTATCTGAGATTTATATTGATAAAAAAGTCAAAGTTATTACTATTGATACTATGGTTTGTTGTTTACACTCTGAAAGCCATGCTAAATCATAGTTAAGGAAAATAAATATGTAAATTCTTTCTAATTCAAGTATGCAGACTCCTTGAATTCTCTGAGTTATGACCCCAGTTAAGAACCCTTGCTCTAAGTCCATTATACAGAGTGAAGCAAGTCAGAGAGGAAAACAAATATTGTATATTAATGCATACAATGGAATCTAAAAAGATGGGACTGATGAACATTTTGCAGGGTGGCAATGGAAACGCAGACACCGAGAACAGACTTGCGGACACAGTAGGGGAAGGAGAGGGTGGGGCGAATGGAAAGAGCAGCTCTGAAACATACATGTTACCATGTGTGAAACAGAGAGCCAATGGGAATCTGCTGTATGACACAGGGAGCTCAGACCTGGTGCTCTGTGCCAACCTAGAGGGGTGGGAGGGGATGGGAGGCTCAGGGGAGGCTCAAGGGAGGGAGACATATGTATTATAATACCTATGGCTGATTCATGCTGATGTGTCTCCTGCAGTGGCAGGTGGATTCTTTCCCACAGCCCTCCCTGGGAAGCCCCGTAAAATAGTAACTGTAGCTAACAATACGGTAGTATGCCCTTCAACATTAGTTAAGAGGGTAGAGCTCATGTTAAGAGTTCTTATCACAAAAAAAGAAAAAAGTAGAGTAAAAAAGCACACAAGAAAATTTTAGGAGGTGTTGGATGTATCTATTCCCTTGACTGTAGTGATGAAGTCATGGGTGTTGCCCATCTCCAAACTCTTCAAACTGTACAACATTAAACACGTGCAGTTCTTTGTATATAGATTATATCTTAATAAAGCTGTTGAAAAGAATAATTCTAAAAAAATATAGATCAATGATACAAGCTTAAAGTAAACATTTCCCCATGTGCTGCCTGTTCAGTCCCCCAGCGCATTTCTAATTTTAAATGATTATATTTTTCATTTCTAGGAATTTTATTTTTCAAAAATCTGCCTGGTAATTAAAGTCTCATTTCGTTTTATATATTTTTGTACTTATTTATTTCTTTAAAGTGTTTATCACATATTCATATTTGAACTACTTGTTAAGTTAAAATTTATTATTTCTACTGACTTTTATTTGTAGTGCCTGGTTTTACTGTGTGCAAACACCATATGCTTTGCTATCTTATTTGTGGGAATGTTTTGAGGCCTGAATTTAAAGTACTTTCCCCTAGAAAGAGTTTATATTTACTTCTGTCAGGTGTGGGTGGATGGGGAGGATCGAGGCGAGCTATCACCAATCCAGAAATCTCATAAATTAAATATTCAGTTTTATTTTTATTTTTAAGCTTCAAACAATATTGTGAACCTTTATGAGTGCAGGATTATGGCTAGTAACCTTCTGGGTAGATACATATTTTATCACTCAGATTTAACGGTAAGACAGGAAATATCTTAATGCCTGAAGGTGATTTTGAGAATCCTGGATTTAGGTTTTTGCCCCTACCTTGCTGGTTCTTTGATCGTGGATCAGAGAAGGTGCCCACAACACAAATGCTGTCTCAAGCACCTGCGTCCCTCTTTGCATATATGTTTTCTCATCGTTTCTGGCCTCTGAGGATTTCCCTGGCTTTTTTGCATACTCAGAAATGCATTGTGTGTGTTTATTCAGTCGTGTCCCACTCTTTTTTTTTTTTCACTTTTACATTTTAATTAAAAAGTAATCATTTCATCTTATTAACAACACAGGAGTTCCAAAGAGGGGATAGTGTCCCACTCTTTGCAACCCCAGGGACTGTAGCCTGCCAGGCTCCTCTGTCCGTGGGATTTCCCAGGCAGAAATACTGCAGTGGGTTGCCATTTCCTTCTCCAGGGGATCTTCCCGACCCAGGGACTGAACCCGCGTCTCTTGAGTCTGCTGCACTGGCACCACCTAATGCAGAAATGCATTAGTTAAAAAAATTATAAGCCTGTGTATAGGAGCACATGTGTGACTGTGTCTGTGTCCGTAGATACTCCACACAGAGAGGATTTCTTTGGACACTGACACCTAGAACACTGCATCGTCAGGTCTAGTACTGCCAAAAATCCAGGTTTTAATCTTGTTTAATCTTTACAATAATACAATGAGATAGCTCTTATGTGCCTCTTTGTTATAAGTGTAGAAAAGAGAAGCAACATGAGCAGGCTAACCTTCTACATTAATACAGCAAGTCAGTGGCAGAACTGAGATTAAAAACTGTATCTGCCAGGCCACCAAAATTCATGTTCTTTCCTTTTTGCTGCCCTGGATTTGATCCTGTGCTTTGACATAGCATTATATTAGAATGTTAGGTCCATTATGGAAGGAGCTACAGGTTCGATCCCTGGGTCAGGAAGGTCTCCTGGAGAAGGGCTACAGTACAAAGGGTCTCAAAGAATCGGACATAACTGAGCAACAAAGCACATAAAATTCATAATGATGATTTTTGAGGCTGTGTAACTTTCTAATGAGGGGATTGATTTGGAACAGTGCATTTTAAACTTTATACTAAGATATTGTACTATCTGTCTTCAAAGTGCAAAAATGCTCAGAAACTGGCCAATTATTTTCTTTTCTTTACCACCTCTGTCCTATATTGCTCTAATCCTTTTAAGTGTTTTTTTCCTTTGCTTTCTTTTCTTTTCCCAGCAAGTCACATCACAACATCTTTGCACTGTGACTCTCCACCTTGGGCTGGTGGGCTCCCTGCTCCTGGGTTTGAGGGCTCTGGAGGTGGTTTCCCTTTCATCTCCTGCACTATTCTTTGTAGAGATTAGTCACAACAGCAACGTGATCCCAGGCATTCCTTCTGCTGTGCAGCTGACCGTGAAGCAAAGTAAAAGGGCAAACTATGTATAAGTCAAAATGGTTACAGGTGCAGAGGACAGATAAGAGTTTAGCTTTGTCCAGGCTGGACACAGAATTGAGCTTCATAGGCTCGTTTTATATTTAAGATGTTTAACACACAAAAAACGATACCTAAGTGTTTATATTCAAAGAACAGATTGCTGATTAGTCACAGGTTTGTTTTTTTTTTTTTTTTTTGCTTCCGTTTTCACTTCCTTTCTTGCTTCTCTTGCAAGCCCATATTAATTCTTTTTTATTTCTGTAACAAAAGCCCCAAATATGTATCTATGCTCCCAGCACTTTGCAAGCACAGAGTGTATACAAAGTAATAAGACAGAGAATCCACCATGGAAAATGGGAGGACATACTGTTTGAAATATCCAGAAACAAGAGCTGGTTCTATGCAGTTTTTGTCCAATACATATTTCATGACAGGTTTGACTCTTTATTTGGTATTTAAGAACCATGTATTACTTGGGGAGAATTTTGTTACTGATTCAGATTTTCTGCTTTGGAACCTTAAGCTGTTATGGCAGATGTTGAATGTTTTTCTAAACCTTGAATAATATACAGTATCTGCATTGAGGCTGATGAAGGCAGTGCATTTGAGAAAATTGGTTTTTCTGTAAGGAAACAACCTGCTATCATCCTGACCCCAGGCAATGTGTTTCCAGATGCATTTAGGAAATATAGTAATCCTTGCTTCCTATTATCTCTGAGTATGACAAACTAGAGTTGAATAAATATTTATTGAAAGCCCACAGAGAAGAGTCTCCCAGTGTCTGCATTAGGTCTGATATAAAAACTAGCTGTAATGGAGGAAAAGAACCATCAGAAGAGACAGGAGTAAGCTCATAGTGACAAGAGATTTCAGGGGTCTGTGATGGCTACAGTCATAGAAATATTTCAGGGTATAGTGAGGAAGCAAGGTGGTGGGCTGTTTTTGAAAGGGCCTGGGATGCTTGGCTGGACGTGGCAAGTTACACATGACAGCACTATCAGGCACTGGCTTTTCATCCAGTAATGAGTCAGTGTCAGGTGAGGCTCTGACGCAGGGGGAATGCTGTGCCAGCAAACATGTGCAGCCCTGAAGGGCGGTCTCCATCTGATCTTTGTTTGTGACATGATCAGAGTAACAGTCCGAACAGTGGTGATCTCTAAAGTTTTTAAGCCGAGTTCTGTTCAGCAAGTTTTTTACTTGAAGGTGTGAGGAGCTGTAAGAGCCCACACCTGTCCAAACCCACAACCTATTCCTGAATCACAAAACATTCCCACTTACTTCTTATGGTGCTTCAAGAGACAAATGGAGTACAAAGGCCATGTGGGTATTTTTTTCTCTCGTTTTTGGAAATGATGTCTATAGGGTAGGGAGTATGGTTTCTTAGGTCCTTTGACCACTTGGTTTCAAATTGGGGTTGAAATCACTCAGAACTTTTAAGACAATGCAAATGTCTATTATTTGAAAAACAAATGATTAGTTGGGAAGAAGTTCTTTATCTATACCACTGTCATCTTTTTAAGCTTCTTATTAAGGAGCTAGCGATTATAGTATTTAACTCTTGGAGGCCATCAATGGCAGGGCCTAGATCTGTGATTTTCAAATTAGGTACTATTTGGGTGGGAGCAGGGATATAGTGGCGTCAGTTAGGAACGAGACACAATAAATCCTAAAATCTTTAATTTGTATCTTATTTATTATTTAAACAAATATGTTGTTAGCAGTTATTCTGTGTGTGTGTATGGGTGGGGGGGGGTTAGTGCTAATTTGCAACAAGAGAATTTATAGTATTTATAATAAGGTGGTCTCTGTTTACTGTCCCCATTTTACAGATGGCAACTCAGAGTCTGAGCAACTTACTATAGTTAGTCAAGTGGCAGAGCCTGGACTGAAAAGGGGAGTCTGATGCTTCTCCCATTGCACTAAGCTTCTTCCATGAATGTCAAGTGCAGCTGGATGATGGCATTCTTTTCAAACTCTAATCAAGGTGACTCTTTAGTAATCGGGGTTGTTGTGTGTAATATTTTTGTTTGCTTTGTATCCTTCCTCTACAGGAAAAGGGAAAGATGACACATCAACACGGCTGCAGAGCACAAGTACCTTGACCTGTAAAGACATCTGCAAATATTCTGATCACTTTATAAACTATCTTAAGGAAGTTGTGTGTGAGTGTGTGTGTGTGTGTGTGTGTGTGCGCGCGTGTGTATGTGTGTTTAAAGTTTGGGTTGCTTTTCTGGATCAAGTTTTTAAAAACTGTCACTGTTAAAAAAAAGTCTGTCATTGTTGACATTTATTCTACTTAAAAATTTTTTTTGGAAGAACCAGAACTTTCCAATTTGGGGGTGGTAATATTTGTTGATTAATTATTATGTGCCAGGCACTGCTACATGTATTTTTTTTAAGCTGTCACAACAACCCAGTGATAAAAGAACTATCATTATCTTAATATTATAGAGAAGAACGCTGAAGCACAGAAAAGTGATCTGCTCAAGGTGATGCAGCTAGCAGATAGGAAAACTGGGCTTGAACTTGGACTGACCGGCTCCAGAGACTGTGTTTAACCACAACTTTATAAAATGCTCTGTCCTGGCACTTGACTGATGAGCGTGTGACCCTTCTTAAGTCAGTTAATGGTTGTGGTCTTCAGATTCCTTATTCAGTTCAGTTCAGTTCATTTCAGTCACTCAGTCGTGTCCGACTCTTTGTGACCCCATGAATCGCATCACGCCAGGCCTCCCTGTCCATTACCAACTCCCAGAGTTCACCCAAAACCATGTCTATCGAGTCGGTGATGCCATCCAGCCATCTTATCCTCTGTCATTCCCTTCTCCTCCTGCCCCCAATCCCTCCCAGCATCAGAGTCTTTTCCAATGAGTCAACCTTTGGCATGAGGTGGCCAAAGTACTGGAGCTTCAGCTTTAGCATCATTCCTTCCAAAGAAATCCCAGGGTTGAGCTCCTTCAGAATGGACTGGTTGGATCTCCTTGCAGTCCAAGGGACTCTCAAGAGTCTTCTCCAACACCACAGCTCAAAAGCATCAATTCTTCAGCGCTCAGCCTTCTTCACAGTCCAACTCTCACATCCATACATGACTACTGGAAAAACCATAGCCTTGACTAGACGGACCTTAGTTGGCAAAGTAATGTCTCTGCTTTTGAATATGCTATCTAGGTTGGTCATAATTTTCTTCCAAGGAGTAAGCGTCTTTTAATTTCATGGCTGCAGTCACCATCTGCAGTGATTTTGGAGCCCAGAAAAATAAAGTCTGATATTGTTTCCACTGATTCTCCATCTATTTGCCATGAAGTGATGGGACCAGATGCCATGATCTTCGTTTTCTGAATGTTGAGCTTTAAGCCAACTTTTTCACTCTCCTCTCTCACTTTCAACAAGAGGCTTTTTAGCTCCTCTTCACTTTCTGCCATAAGGGTGGTGTCATCTGCATATCTGAGGTTATTGATATTTCTCCCAGCAATTTTGATTCCAGCTTGTGTTTCTTCCAATCCAGCATTTCTCATGATGTACTCTGCATAGAAGTTAAATAAGCAGGGTGACAATATACAGCTTGACGTACTCCTTTTCCTATTTGGAACCAGTCTGTTGTTCCATGTCCAGTTCTAACTGTTGCTTCCTGACCTGCATACAGATTTCTCAAGAGGCAGGTCAGGTGGTCTGGTAACCAGCATTTCTCATGATGTACTCTGCATAGAAGTTAAATAAGCAGGGTGACAATATACAGCTTGACGTACTCCTTTTCCTATTTGGAACCAGTCTGTTGTTCCATGTCCAGTTCTAACTGTTGCTTCCTGAGCTGCATACAGATTTCTGAAGAGGCAGATCAGGTGGTCTGGTATTCCCATCTCTCTCAGAATTTTCCAGTTTATTGTGATCCAACTCCAATGGCACCCCACTCCAGTACTCTTGCCTGGAAAATCTCATGGGTGGAGGAGCCTGGAAAGCTGCAGTCCATGGGGTTGCTGAGGGTCGGACACGACTGAGCCAATTCACTTTCACTTTTCACTTTCATGCATTGGAGAAGGCAATGGCAACCCACTCCAGTGTTCTTGCCTGGAGAATCCCAGTGATGAGGGAGACTCGTAGGCTGCTGTCCAGGGCGTTGCACAGAGTTGGACACGGCTGAAGCGACATAGCAGCAGCAGCAGCAACACAGTCAAAGGCTTTGGCATAGTCTAGATAACTTACTCACTTAGCAGTACTCTTTGCTTACATACGCATCTAACAATAATATTATCATCCTCACTTTACATATAGGGAAATTAGAATTTGGAGGGTTCAAGTAACTGCTACAGGTGGCCTATCTGAGATTCAAACCCATTTTAAGGGCTTATGCAGACTTAAAATTCTATACATTGAATCTTTTATTTGTTTTAAATTTCAAAGTTAAACTGATAACATGTTTGTTCTATAAAGCAGTTAGTGACAGTTCTTCCAAGATATGGCCTTCATCTACAAACGGTTGCAAATGTTTGGGAACCATTGACATAGATAACAGCAGTCTTAACAATGAAACACTGTGCTATTAATATTATATTATTATTTTTTGAGAAGTCACATGTAGCAAACAGGATGTTGCCAGACATGTTAGGCAAGCTGTTGCTAACCAGAAGACTAAAAGGGATTAAATTCTCATTATTACTCATAGTTAGTCCCCAAATATCTGTGTATGTTCAGTTTCTTCAGTTTGGCAGGAAGTTTTAAAGAACTGAACAGCATGCCCTTCCGCCCCTGGCATATTCATAAGCTATTTTGGGGTGAGTCATCGGAATTCTGTGGTTTGTATATCCTGAAGGGAGAGAAGAGACACTGTATGGTTAGCATTTATTTGAAACAGCTAGTTGGAAAAAAAAAATCTTTGATAAAAGTTCAGTGTTAGGTAAGAAATGCTTGTGGAAGGACTTTGTTTTGTTATGAAGAGTCAGCTCGTAGCCACGTCTCTGGGAATATAACATAAACCATATTCTTTAGCCTGTGCATATTCACAGCTTAACCTAGCGCATGTAGAAGCCCTAATCTCACATTTAGTTGGCAGTAATACACAGACAGTAAACAACTGGTTAAATGACTCGTCTTCTGTCCTGGGGAGTCTCTGCTTCCTAATGTTAAAGTAATGCTCTAAGTTGGATAGAATTGTAGCCATGTAAACATAGAGAGCAAGCTAAACCTCTGGTCTGTTGGATGATAATATCACCAATATTATATTTGTGGATTATGATTAAATAATTACAACAGTAAAAAAAAAAAGTGGGAGGGAATTAGTTTTTCTCCGCGTAGCTACAAGGGAGCCCAAGGGGGAATTTTAGTCATTAAACACATTTTTTTTATTTTTTTAAAATTTCATAAATGTATTTTATTTTTAAAAACTGTTTGTTGGGTGTTGGAGTATAGCTGACTAACAATGTTGTGATAGTTTCAGGTGAACAGCAAAGGGACTCAGCTATACATAAACATGTATCCATTCTCCCTCAAACTTCCCTCCCATTCAGGCTGCCACGTAACACTGAGCAGAGTTCCATGAGCTGTAAAGTAGGTCTTTGTTGGTTATCCATTTTAAATATAGCAGAAACACATTTTTTTTAATCAGGAAAAGAAACTGATTATTAATGGAAGAAGGAAGGAAATACAATTGGTTTGATACTTATGGTGTGCCAGATGCTGCAATAAGGACTCCCAAGTCTCAGAAATATTATTTATATCTGGGGAAAATATTTTCAGAAGTTGAAGTGAGCATATGGTCCACAGCCTTAGTTGTCTGTAGGACAGGTACCAGGAAAGGAAGTGGTGATATTTGACACACACGCTCAATCAGTTACCCATTTGATTATGAGACCACTATTTGATCCCTAAAATGGTTTAGATGGAACGTAAGTAGTGTATTACACAGCACTGAAACACATAATGAGTAAGGCCTTCTTTTTAATTTCCTCTCACTTTTCTGATTACATCAAATAGGAAATTTCATTTTGACATTAGTGAGATCTGAAATCTCAGAGCAGGCAACCACATTTCCCTAAACGTGAATAACTACTTACTCCAAGCACTTCTTGTACAGTTACATTTTATTTATGACAAGTGAAGTTTTTTTTTTTTTTTACATCTACATGGAGAAGTTTAAACTTTATCCATATGAAAGAGTGAGTTGATTTTAAAAATATTAGCTAAATAATAATACATATGGTGAGCTGAATGGGCAATGGGGAATTGACCTGAGGAGGTTACACAGCATATAAAACTTTATAACTTCAACGAATACAGAAAACATAGCTTGCTTAAGTCCTCCCTGCTGGTCCACAGTAGTCCTCCTCAAAGTGTGGTCCATAGATCAGTGATTGAGAACATTTTGTCCACCTGGAGGAGATAAGTACAGAAATTGCAAGTAATCATTTAGAAACTTTTATAGCTTATTGACATTACATTGACATCCAACTGCATGACCTATTTTTCTAGTAACTTATTTTTATTGCATTTTATTATATTTTCCCTGTACTTTACAAAAGTATTCATCTGGAATGGATTAGAAAAGAAACTCAATAGTTTGAGAAGCACTGATGAGAAGATATATTTAGAACAAGTAAGTGGCAGCCTAAGCAATTATGATAAAGGACTATGTGTTGGTGAAATGTACATGATCACCATGGAATCTGGAATGGGGTAAAGAGGCTAAGATAACAAGTACATCTGAAAGGTATAGGACTGTCTCAATCTTTTCATGGTTGTATCCCTAGGGTCCAGAACAGGTTCTGGTATATATTAACAGTGAGCACTCTCTGTATATTTGGTGAAGGAATGAATGAGTGAATGAGCTGTGGTGTTTTGCAGGCAGGTCTAATGGAATCACCAAAGAGTATGCTCGATTACAATGCAGTCCTAGTTCACTGTGCTTTTTCAGGCATCGTACAACACCCTCTAGTTCCTTTTGTTCTGATTATAGAAACACCAAGACAACTTCTGCATGTTAGTTGGATTGTCAATATACACTGAATTCAAGTAGGATTAATTTAAAATAATTTAAAATTCTGGGCTGTATACCATAACAGATAGGATAGGTTGGGTTATGTTTCTGTAATAAACAACCTCACTATCTCAGTGGCTTGATCCAGCGATTATGTTTTTTTTTCTTCTTTCACACACCTGCACTCAACAAAGGTCGTTATAGGGCACGGTCATTGCAAGTCACCAAAACCTGTACATCCACAAAAACCAAGCAGAGGAAGTGGCAAATCACACCCTGTTTCTTAGAGCTTCAGCATGAAAGTGACACATTTCACTTCATTTTCTTTTTTTTAGCTAAAATACTGAGCATGGCTAATATCAGTAGGGTGGGCAAAGTCCTACCATATATCAGAAAAGTGGAGAGCCAGGAATATTTTGTGAGGAGTGTTGATTACCAGCATACACGCTCACCTATTGTGAACTACATTAACAAGAGTTATTCTGTCTTTGATCTTCTGTGATTGTGAATGTGACTGTGTCATCTGCATTGAGGTGTGGCACTTTCAGATCCGAGGACCAGATCTTGCATGTGATGACCCTATAAAGGGAGGGTTGTTTGTATCCTCTGCCTCAGCCATCAGCTCACTTACTCTAGCAGTTCTGTTTTCTGTTCTTTCTATAATAACAATAGTAACCTCTGTGAGAGAATACCATTTCCTTAGGTTCAGATTCTCTCTCCAACCAGATTTTACTGTGGAATACATCCTTTGCATCCATCAGAAGGCAAGTGGTTGGCCTTAGATTTTGGTCAGGGAGATTTCTTCCAGGGAATTTTTTTAAAAATTATTTTCAATAAAATTTTTTAAATAAATATTTTTATATGAGATTGTTAGACTGAGTCAGCTTCCAAAAGGCTCATCAATCTTAAGAAAATCAAGCATATCAAGCTTCTACATTTGCAAACCTGAGCAGTAGGTCCCTGGGCCAAGTGATGTGTATATTCCTTCTTTTCTTTCCTCCCTTTTCTTCCTCCTTCTCTCCATTACCTATCCATCCATCCATCCATCCATCCATCATTCTCCGAGGCAGGACATACCTACATATCTAGATTGGGATAGAAAAGATACCTCTGAAGTACATGAAAACTTTTACTTTCTAATGGAATATAAAACATTTTTGTCCCTTACAAATATTTTTATATAATCTGCTTGTGAATTTACCAGGAAAGAAAAGATTGGCTTTAAAAAGATGGTCTTTTTGCAGCAATTGTCAGCATTACATGGACTTCCAAAATTAGTGGAATCTTAATCAAGCTGGGTGAAATTTGACAGCACATTTGAAAAGCCCATGACTTCGGAAATTATAAATAGAAATAAAAATATCAATATCTGCCTCTGTCTATAGACAGATAGCAGAGGGAGGTGGAAATTTGAGACTTCAAAATGTGATTAGCATAAGCAGACAAATGAGATTACTGAGATCCCCCCACAGCCACTTTGAAGAGGCCTATGCCTGTAGCTGCCTATGAACACATGAGCAGAGTAATTTTCAGAGTTTTACAGGATGGTGCCAGTGGACACAGACAAGTCATCCAGCTGAAAGGTAATGAGGGAGGGATATTATTACTCCTCAATCAGCTGTTGCACATCTAGACATGTAACTATTCATTTGTTAGCCTCTAATTTTGGAGGTTGGCTCTAGATGATAAGCCTCATAAAAAGTTAACAAGGAGATTCCTTTGATAAGGTGGTAAATCATTAACAGAGAAATGACCAGTTGATTTATGAATTACTGGACTACTTTAGACTGTGAAAGATAAACCTCAATTTCTGTTTTGCAAGCGATATCCCCCTTGTTCCTTAAAAAAAAAAAGAAATCATAGATTATACAAAACAAAAAAGGGCACATTTCCCTCCAGTTTCAGAGATTCTGGCCGATTGGCGAAGCTCAAGTTCTATGTCATCCTATTTACAGAGGCTGCTCTTAAGTTCTTTCAAACAGGGGTTGCATCTCTAGAGTAATCAGCCTGGTTTTGGCATAGTAAGTGCTTGGTGACAATCTTTTGACTGTGTGCACCAATCCTGGGTTAAAAATGTACGAGTATATAGACAAAAAATATTGTGAAAAAGAGAAAGGATTAAGTCCTCTAAAAAAAAAAGTGACACTCATCCTTCAGTACTCCTCTTTCAGAGTCTTTGCACTTATTCCTTCTGTCTGCAGCCTTTCTCTCAGATATTGCTTTGGCTTGTGTGTTCGGTTTTCTCAGGCTTCCTTTCAAAAGTCACTACCTTAAAGATGCCTTACCCTGCCACCTTACACACCAGGTATCACTCTCTCCACTATAGCTCTGTTGTTATTTTCTTCATAAAACTGGAAACTACGTTACACATTCCTATTTATGGTTTTTCTTTGCTGTTAGAATGTGAACCCCATGGGGTGGTGGGGGACGGGTAGTATGAGAAGGACTTCATGTTGTTTACAGCTCTTTTTCTTTAGTACCTAGCTGTGGGCCTACATTCTACCCAATGAGTGCTTAATACATATGCCTAAAAATGAAGAAATGGGTAAATGAAAGATGAGTCAATTAATTCATAAACTGGAAAATGACTGTGACTCCCAGGAGTAGGATTTTTTTCTCTAAAGTTAGTTGCGTGCATGCATGCTCAGTCGCTTCAGTCAGGTCTGACTCTTTGCAACCCTGTGGACTGTAGCCCACCAGACTCCTCTGTCCATGGGATTCTCCAGGCAAGATAACTGGAGTGGGTTGCCATGCCCTACTCTGGGAATCTTCCCAACCCAGGGATCAAACCCACATCTCCTGTGGCTCCTGCATTGCAGGCAGATTCTTTACTGCTGAGCCACTGGGAAGCCCCAGAGTTAGTTGATTGTATAAATCAGAGGTTGAAATAACTTCTTATAATCTACATTGCTATAATAGTCATATCATATAGTCCTCTCCTGTTACGAAGAGAACTATTTAAAAGTTCTTTTCTTCTCACTATGTTGTAATCATATATGTACTAAAATGTATTAAAAATGATTTGATTTGGGGAGCATAAGGATTTTATAATAATGAAGTAAATTCGGATACCAAAAGCTACTTCCTGTCAGTCAGTGGTTGGGAAATGCTAATTTAATAAAAAAATTTTTTTGCAGTCTATATTAATTCATTATTTTAAAATCAAGTCACTTTTTAGCTATAAGGTTTATCATTAGAAAATTGAGCCAACTTTATTTTAAATACTCATTTTGAATTAAAAAGACACAATTAAAACAATCAACTAAATGCTGTCGATAGGTGAAATGAAAATCTCAAACAAATTTTTCAAAGCATACAGTTCTAACTAAACATAAAACAACTAAGGCTGACTCATGATCAATGTGGATATTAGTAAAGTATACAGACATCACTTTTTCAGAGTTTAGTTAGATACAGTAAAATAATTTCAAATGCATCACTGTGATGGATTTAGTTTGTATTTGATTGTGCTGCTGCTGCTGCTAAGTCACTTCAGTCATGTCCGACTCTGTGCGACCCCATAGACAGCAGCCCACCAGGCTCCACCGTCCCTGGGATTCTCCAGGCAAGAGTGCTGGAGTGAGTTGCCATTTCCCTCTCCAATGCATGAAAGTGAAAAGTCAAAGTGAAGTCGCTCAGTTGTGTCCGACCCTCAGCGACCCCACGGACTGCAGCCTTCCAGGCTCCTCCATCCATGGGATTTTCCAGGCAAGAGCACTAGAGTGGGGTGCCATTACCTTCTCCGTTGATTGTGCTATAGGCTGCAAATACTAAAATGTCCCCAACAGAAAATGTTAATTTCTTAAAGAATAAAGATGAGGACTTAGTCATAGGTAATTATGTGTAGTTGCTCAGTTGTGTCCAACTCTGTGTCTAACCGCATGGACTAATAGCCCTCCAGACTCCTCTGTCCTTGGAGATTCTCCAGGTAAGAGTGGGTTGCCACGCCCTCCTGCAGGGGATTCCCATCCCAGGATCTAACCCAGGTCTCCCACACTGCAGGCAGATTCTTTACCATCTGAGCTACCAGAGAAGCTCAAGAACACTGGAATAGGTAGCCTATCCCTTCTCCAAGGGAACTTCCCAACCCAGGAATCAAACCAGGATCTCCTGCATTGCAGGCAGATTCTTTACCAACTGAGTTACCCAGGTAGCTACAGGTAGTTGGTGACAGCTAAAAGTTCTCAAAGTAAAGTTCTAAAATTTAGATTTTTTTGAATATAAATAGATTTTTAAAACTTATGAAAAAGATATATTTAAAAAATAATGTGAAAAAAATTTGACAATGAAATCACTTTCCCAGTCCAAAAAGAATTTTTTTTTTAACATGTTGAAGCCTCAAATTCTTGAAAGGCAGCACCTCTCCTGTTCCTTAGGAAATTTCTTTTCCATAAACAAATGGACCCCTAAAGAGTCTTTCTGAATTCCAAGTGCAAATTCACATAGGCATTTCTAAACTGGGCAGGAGAACAAGACCGATGACTTTGAATATGAGCTTTGAAGAAGTGTTGAATGTATGTTGCATGTCATATCTCACAGTGTAATTACAAACCTTTGGAAAAAAATTTGGAAAAACATTATTCAATGCAATGCCTTGGACTTTAGACATACTCAGTTAGGATAAATGATCATTACCTAGTTCTGGTATCCAATTTCCTCTTCTGACCATATAGGTACAACATGTGAAATGCTGAGCTGATGAATCACAAGCTGGAATCGAGATTGTCAGGAGAAACAGCAACAACCTCAGATATGCAGATGATACCACTCTAATGGCAGAAAGCAAGGAGGAACTAAAGAGCCTCAGATGAGGGTGAAAGAGGAGAGGGAAAAAGTTGGCTTAAAACTCAACATTCAAAAAACTAAGATCATGGCATCTGGTCCCATCACTTAATGGCAAATAGAAGAAGGAAAGTGGAAACAGTGGCAGATTTTATTTTCTTGGGCTCCAAAATCACTGCACATGATGACTGCAGCCATGAAATTAAAAGACACCTGCTCCTTGGAAGGAAAACTATGACAAACTTAGTGTATTAAAATGTAGAGACATCACTTTGCCAACAAAGTTTCATATAGTCAAAGCTATGGTTTTTCCAGTATTCACGTATGAATGTGGGAGTTGGACCACAAAGAAGGCTGAGTGCCAAAGAACTGATACTTTCAAATTGGGGTGCTGGAAAAGCAAGGAGATCAAACCAGTCAATCCTAAAGGAAATCAAGCCTGAATATTCACTGGAAGGACAGATGCTGAAACTCCAATACTCTGACCACCTGATGTGAAGAGCAACTCACTGGAACAGACCCAGATGCTGGGAAAGATTGAGGGAAGGAGAAGGGGGTGACAGAGGACGAGATGGTTGCATGGCACACTGACTCAATGGACATGAGTTTGAGCAAGTTCTGGGAGATGGTGAAGGACAGGGAAGCCTGGCATGCTGCAATTCATGTGGTTGCAAAGAGTCAGACATGACTGAGTGAATGGACAACAGTAATTACCATATAGGTAGGCAGTTCAGAAATAGTTGCCAATATTTCCTTGAAAGCAGATAACAATGGTAGAAATTATGAAGAATAAGTATACAAAGACAATATCATTTTGTGATAAAATACAACTTATAGCAGTGTTTGGCTGAGAATTGTTTAGGGATATATACAATTTTGCTGTAATTTAATGAGGTGTACATAATAAGAAATTCCTGTAAATTACTATAATTGTTATTTACACTCTCAGATCAAGTTCTTCAGGGCCTACTTGGGGAAAGATTTGATGAGATAAAGCAGGAATTGTGTGGAAGACATGCTGTGTAGACATGGCATAGCTACAAATTGTGGAAACAGGAAATGAGTCCTTTCCCTTAAGTAGACTTATAACCTGGGAAAGAAAATTACTGTCTCTGATCCTCATTTGTCTTAGGTGTACAGTGGGGGGTTTGACTTAATATAGCATTTCCATGTCATTTAAACTGCTATGACATGGAAATTCCCTGTGGCCAAGTGGTTAGGACTCTGTGCTTCCACTGCAGGGGGCACGGGTTTGATCCCTGGACTCTGATGCTGGGAGGGATTGGGGGCAGGAGGAGAAGGGGACGACAGAGGATGAGATGGCCGGATGGCATCACCGACTCAATGGACGTGAGTCTGAGTGAACTCCAGGAGATGGTGATGGACAGGGAGGCCTGGCGTGCTGCAATTCATAGGGTCGCAAAGAGTCGGACACAACTGAGCGACTGAACTGAACTGAACTGAACTGACCGGGGCTTCCCTAATAGCTCAGTTGGTAAAGAATCCACCTGCAATGCAGGAGACCCTGGTTCCATTCCTGGGTCGGGAAGAACCACTGGAGAAGGTGTAGGCCACCCATTCCAGTATTCTTGGGTTTCCCTTGTGGATCAGCTGGCAAAGAATCTTCCTGCAATGTGGGAGATCTGGGTTCAGTCCCTGAGGTGGGAAGATCCTCTGGAGAAGGAAAGGGTAACCACTCCGGTATTCTGGCCTGGAGAATTCCATGGACTATACAGTCCATGGGGTCACAAAGAGTCGGACACAACTGAGTGACTTTCACTTTCACTTTCAGGAAACTGAGATCTGTCATGCGGTGCAGCATGACCAAAGGCAAAAAAAAAAAAAAAAAATTGCTGTGACATATGACTCACTTTCTGAATTTTTATCCAGGTGAAAATAGGTTGCTTTCTATGTTTCCTTTATTTTATAAGGTTTATTTAAGAATAATTCACTCTTGCTGAGTGCATTAAAAAAAAAAGAGCTGAAAAAGTGATACAACTAGAGGAAAGAAGCTGAAGAAGATAAAAAGATCAGTTGCTGATAACATGATACTGATATTATGCCTAAGTAATAAATGAAAAGTTCTTAGAATTAGTAAAAGTTTAAACTGAATTAATACAAAGTAAATATTCACAAAATGATTCATTTCTTCTTTTATGCCAATAATTAGGAAATAAAACGTTATGGGGAGATGCCTATATACCATAGCAGCTATAAAAATAAAGCATCCTAAAATTAGCTTGTCAATAAATAGGTAGAAATGATACAAAAACTATAAAATGTTGCGATGTTTTATAAAAGAAGACAAGAAAAGGGACATATCATGCTCAAGGGAGAAGACTCAATGTCCTAACGATGTGTATGTTTAATCTGTATATTAAGAGTAATGTCAACCAAAATCTCAGTGGAACTCTGTGGAAAATATGCCCAAATGGTTCTGAAGCTCATATGGGGAAAAGAAATGGAAATCATTTCTCCTACCTGTCCTCCTGGGGAGATGAAGGTCTGGGCTGAGTGACAAGACATAGATGACAGGAAGGGGAGGAGGTGGCTGGGGACAGAGGACTGCCATCACCTGGGTCCTGTGACCCATTCTCAAAGTGATCCAGAGCAACCCTTAAACAAGATGTTGGGCATTTCCTACTGGGAAATGAGTGTATTTTAGTCATTAAACAAAGATTGATTGAACATCAGGAATTAGCGGTAGTTCAGTTCAGTTCAGTCGCTCAATTGTGTCCGACTCTTTGCGACCCTATGAATCGCAGCACACCAGGCCTCCCTGTCCATCACCATCTCCCGGAGTTCACTCAGATTCACGTCCATCGAGTCCGTGATACCATCCAGCCATCTCATCCTCTGTCATCTCCTTCTCCTCCTGCCCCCAATCCCTCCCAGCATCAGAGTCTTTTCCAATGAGTCAACTCTTTGCATGAGGTGGCCAAAGTCCTGGAGCTTCAGCTTTAGTATCATTCCTTCCAAAGAAATCCCAGGGCTGATCTCCTTCAGAATGGACTGGTTGGATCTCCTTGCAGTCCAAGTAGTGAATAAAACAAAGTCTCATCCTTGGGGAACTTACATTCTAGTTGGAGAGCAGACAACAAACGTAGGTTTTGCTGAGACACCTACAAAGATCCTAATGAAATAAGTGTTTCTTAAACTGTTTGTCTTGAAGGACCAGTTGTTTCCATTTCCAATCAGTGGCAGACAGATAATTTTGAAAATATAGAATCTTTTGGTTGGATGATGTGGTACTACCAAATTTTTGTTCTTTTCTCATTCAGAACCTTGGCACACACCGAGTTACACTGAACTCAGGGAATGTGTTTCAGATGGGATTTAGCGCTACAGACAAGCTAGTTTCTGATAGAAGTTGGCTATGGGAGTGAATGTTGCTGCATTCTTTTGTCATTTCACAGTTGTTCCTCTTCATTCACACAAGAGCACTCATATTTCTAAAAGTGTCGGTCCTCTACCCTTCAGCTTGGTCTCAGTAGCAGTGGCATGGGAAGACACCTACAAAGATCCTAATGAAATAAGTGTTTCTTAAACTGTTTGTCTTGAAGGACCAGTTGTTTCCATTTCCAATCAGTGGCAGACAGATAATTTTGAAAATATAGAATCTTTTGGTTGGATGATGTGGTACTACCAAATTTTTGTTCTTTTCTCATTCAGAACCTTGGCACACACCGAGTTACACTGAACTCAGGGAATGTGTTTCAGATGGGATTTAGCGCTACAGACAAGCTAGTTTCTGATAGAAGTTGGCTATGGGAGTGAATGTTGCTGCATTCTTTTGTCATTTCACAGTTGTTCCTCTTCATTCACACAAGAGCACTCATATTTCTAAAAGTGTCGGTCCTCTACCCTTCAGCTTGGTCTCAGTAGCAGTGGCATGGGAAGGGGGGCACAGTAAGCTGCCAACAGGCTGAGTCAGCTGAGCAAAGCAAATAGGAGTCCAGGTTCTGAAGTGAATCTTCCTGGATTCAAATCCACTGGCTCTGAGCCACTGAATGGTAAGTGGGGTCTACTGAGAAAGAATATGGATAAAATTCTAAAAAAGAGAAAGACAAAAACAGGGGATGTGAGAGTATGTTTCCCTCCATCATATATTGAGAAATATCATTTCAATTTTTGAAGATTCAAAAATTAATGAATGGCCTGATCTCCCATCTAAATGCTAACTGAGTTTCTCCTAATTCCCAAGTTTCTCAAGGCTCTCAGACAGTGTGAAGACCTCAATCAAATTTTGTCAGAAGAAATTGCTGTCTACTTAAAATTTTTTTTAAATATCTCTGAGCAAAAATTTTCTTGTCAACGGAGATAATAATGATACACAATGGTAATCACGTTGCAATATATAAATGTGTATTCATATATGTTGTACACTGTAAACTTACACAAAGTTGTCAACTATGTCTCAGTTTAAAAATTGATATATATCTTGTAGGGCTTTGAGATCATTAAATTAATTAAAGTTTGTAGAGGTTCTAGCACCAAGCTAGGGATATTTTAAGTGCTTGATTAATGTTAGCTGTTCTCTTAGACTCAAGAGTTGAACAGTTGGTTATTACTTTGTGTGTGCGGTTTGCTTCCACCTTTCAGTTCAGTTCAGTTCAGTCGCGCAGTCGTGTCCGACTCTTTACGACCCCATGAATCGCATNCCTGAGTGATCTAGCTGTTTTCCCTACTTTCTTCAATTTGAGTCTGAATTTGGTAATAAGGAGTTCGTGGTCTGAGCCACAGTCAGCTCCTGGTCTTGTTTTTGTTGACATTATAGAGCTTCTCCATCTTTGGCTGCAAAGAATAGAATCAATCTGATTTCGGTGTTGACCATCTGGTGACGTCCATGTGTAGAGTCTTCTCTTGTGTTGTTGGAAGAGGGTGTTTGCTATGACCGGTGCATTTTCTTGGCAAAACTCTATTGGTCTTTGCCCTGCTTCATTCCACATTCCAAGGCCAAATTTGCCTGTTACTCCAGGTGTTTCTTGACTTCCAACTTTGGCATTCCAGTCCCCTATAATGAAAAGGACATCTTTTTTGGGTGTTAGTAGTAACCGTTCAACTTCAGTTTCTTCAGCATTAGTAGTCCTGGAATGTCAGTTCCATGAATCAAGGCAAATTGGAAGTGGTCAAGCAAGACATGGCAAGAGTGAACGTCGACATTGTAGGAGTCAGCGAACTAAAATGGACTGGAATGGGTGAATTTAAATCAAATGACCATTAGATCTACTACTGTGGGCAGGAATCCCTCAGAAGAAATGGAGTAGCCATCATGGTCAACAAGAGTCCAAAATGCAGTACCTGGATACAATCCAAAAATGACAGAATGATCTCTGTTTGTTTCCAAGGCAAACCATTCAATATCATGGTAATCCAAGTCTATGCCTCAGTCAGTAATGCTGAAGAAGCTGAAGTTGAATGGTTCTATGAAGACCTACAAGACCTTTAAGACTAACACCCAAAAACGATGTCTTTTTCATTATAGGTGACTAGAATGCCAAAGTAGGAAGTCAAGAAACACCTGGAGTAACAGGCAAATTTGGCCTTGGAATGTGGAATGAAGCAGGGCAAAGACTAATAAAGTTTTGCCAAGCAACACAAGAGAAGACTCTACACATGGACATCACCAGATGGTCAACACCAAAACGAAACTGATTATATTCTTTGCAGCCAAAGATGGAGAAGCTCTATAAAATCAACAAAAACAAAACCAGGAGCTGACTGTGGCTCAGATTATGAACTCCTTATTGGCAAATTCAGACTCAAATTGAAGAAAGTAGGGAAAACAGCTAGATCATTCAGGTATGACCTGAATCAAATCCCTTATGATTATACAGTGGAAGTAAGAAATAGATTTAAGGATCTAGATCTGATAGAGTGCCTGATGAACTAGGGAATGAGGTTCATGACATTGTACAGGAGACAGGGATCAAGACCATCCCCATGGAACAGATGCAAAAAAGCAAAATGGCTGTCTGGGGAGGCCTTACAAATAGCTGTGAAAACAAGAGAGGCGAAAAGAAAAGGAGAAAAGGAACAATAAAAGCATGTGAATGCAGAGTTCCAGAGAAGAGCAAGAAGAGATAAGAAAGCCTTCTTCAGTGATCAATGCAAAGAGATAGAGGCAAAGAACAGAATGGGAAAGACTAGAGATCTCTTCAAGAAAATTAGAGATACCAAGGGAACATTTCATGCAAAGATGGGCTCGATAAAGGACAGAAATGGTATGGACCTAACAGAAGCAGAAGATATGAAGAATAGGTGGCAAGAATACACAGAAGAACTATACAAAAAAGATCTTCACGACCCAGAAAATCATGATGATGTGATCACTCTCTAGAGCCAGACATCTTGGAATGTGAAATCAAGTAGGCCTTAGAAAGCATCACTATGAACAAAGCTATTGGAGGTGATGGAATTCCAGTGGAGCTGTTTCAAATCCTGAAAGATGATGCTGTGAAAGTGCTGTATTCAATATGCCAGCAAATCTGGAAAACTCAGCAGTGGCCACAGGACTGGAAAAGGTCAGTTTTCATTCCAATCCCAAAGAAAGGCAATGCAAAACAATGCTCAAACTACAGCACAATTGCACTCATTTCACATGCTAGTAAAGTAGTGCTCAAAATTCTCCAAGCCAGACTTCAGCAATATGTGAACCGTGAACTTCCAGATGTTCAAGCTGGTTTTAGATAAGGCAGGGGAACCAGAGATCAAATTGTCAATATCCACTGGATCATGGAAAAAGCAAGACAGTTCCAGAAAATATCTATTTCTGCTTTCCTGACTATGCCAAAGCCTTTGACTGTGTGGATCACAATAAACTGTGGAAAATTCTGAGAGATGGGAATACCAGACCACCTAACCTGCCTCTTGAGAAATCTGTATGCAGGTCAGGAAGCTACAGTTAGACCTGGACATGGAACAACAGACTGGTTCCAAATAGGAAAAGGGGTACGTCAAGGCTGTCTATTGTCACCCTGCTTATTTAATTTCTATGCAGAGTACATCACGGGAAACACTGGGCTGGAAAAAGCACAAGCTGGAATCAAGATTGCCAGGAGAAATATCAGTAACCTCAGATATGCAGATGACACCAACTTTACAGTAGAAATTGAAGGGGAGCTAAAAAGCATCTTGATGACAGTGAAAGAGGAGAGTGAAAAAGTTGGCTTAAAGCTCAACATACAGAAAACAAAGATCATGGCATCTGGTCCCATCACTTCATGGGAAACAGATGCAGAAACAGTGGAAACAGTGTCAGACTTTATTTTTTGGGTCTTCAAAATCACTGCAGATGGTGACTTTAGCCATGAAATTAAAAGACGCTTACTCCTTGGAAGAAAAGTTATGACCAACCACATAGTATATTCAAAAGCAGAGACATTACTTTGCCTACTAAAGTCCATCTAGTCAAGGCTATGGTTTTTCCTGTGGTCATGTATGGATATGAGAGTTGGACTGTGAAGAAGGCTGAGCACCAAAAAATTGATGCTTTTGAACTGTGGTGTTGGAGAAGACTCTTGAGAGTCCCTTGGACTGCAAGGAGATCCAACCAGTCCATTCTGAAGGAGATCAGCCCTGGGATTTCTTTGGAAGGACTAATGCTGAAGCTGAAGCTCCTGTACTTTGGCCACCTCATGGGAAGAGTTGACTCATTGGAAAAGACTCTGATGCTGGGAGGGATTGGGAGCAGCAGAAGGGGACGACAGAGGATGAGAGGGCTTGATGGCATCACTGACTTGATGGGCGTGAGTCTGAGTGATCTGTGGGAGATGGTGATGGACAGGGAAGCCTGACATGCTGTAGTTCATGAGGCTGCAAAGAGTCGGACACGACTGAGCGATTAAACTGAATTGAACTGAACTAAACGAACTGAAAGTACCTGTCTACAAAATACTTGTTTATTGCAAAAAAGAGTGATTCTCCAACGGAGAACCTTGGCAAGACCCCTCACTAATCAACTGGTTGAAATGGTCATTATCAGCATTTGGAAAAATAGAAATTACATGCCACCTCACAAGATGCGTAGAGAACTTATCATAACCTCTGCAATGTTTCTGACAATGATGCATAGCCTGTGTAGATAATCGTGAGAAAGCATTAGGCAAACTCAGATTGAGGAATTCTCTCCAAAATAATTTTTCTTAAGCTCCAAAAGTTTTAAGATCATGAAAGTCAAGGAAACACTGAGAGCTATCCTAATTTGAAGGAAACTGGAGAGTCATGTCAAGTAAATGCCATGGGTGGGTCTGAACCTGATCAGTTGGCTAAACACACCCTACTCATCTCACTGGACTTTCCTCCAATCATAGAGTCTAATTGGTAAGTGCCTACATACTTTTCTGCAGCCGCAGGGAGTGATTCTTCTAATCTTTAGATAGAACTCTCTTGTCATTGTTCACTCAGTCATGTCACACTCTTTGCAACCCTGCGAACAGCAGCATGCCAGGCTTTCCTATCCTTCATTATCTCCCAGAGTTTGCTCAAACTCATGACCATTGATTCAGTGATACCATCCACCCATCTCATGCTCTGTTGCCTCCTTCTTCTCCTGCTTTCAGTCTTTCCCAGCCTCAGGGTCTTTTCCAGTGAGTCGGCTCTTCACATCAGGTGGCCAAAGTATTGGAGCTTCAGCTTTAGCATCAAGGTTGATTAAGGATTGATGGGTTTGATCTTCTTCCTTTCCAACGGGACTCTCAAGAGTCTTCTCCAACACCACAGTTTGAAAGCATCACTTATTTGGCACTCAGACTTCTTTATGCTCCAACTCTCACATCCGTACGTGACTACTGAAAAAGCCATAGCTTTGACTAGATGGACCTTTGTGGACAAAGTGATGTCTCTGTTTTTTAATACGCTGTCTAGGTTGGTCATAGCTTTTCTTTCAAGGAGCAATTGTCTTTTAATTTTAAGGCTGCAGTCACCATCCACAGTGAATTTGGAGCCCAAGAAAATAAAATCTGCCACTGTTTCTATCTCTATTATGAAAGTGAAAGTGTTTGTCTCTCAGTCCTGTCTGATTCTTTCTGACCCCATGGATTGTCAGGCTCTTCTGTTCACATAATCTCCATTATGATAGTTTATCAAAGGGGCCCCTCTGCTGGTTTCCCCAGGGTAACCAATGAGTCAACTTAACTCAATTATTCCCTCTACAACTTTAACCACCTCCCTCTCCCACCCCTATCCTTAGGGAAGACTACAGTCATGTGCTGCCCATCTGCACACAGTGGGGTGTCACTCCATTACCTGGCTCAAGACACGAAAGATCCCTCTATTAAACCATTGATATCTCTCTCTTGCTGACTCTGTGTTCTTTCTTTGGTCTTGAGGCTGTGGAAACACAGGGCATGCAGGCCTGCAGGGTGCAGCCCAGTGCAAATATAGAGCTCTACTTTTGCTTTCCATCATTATCATCCATGTTTATTCTTACATCAATTAAACATGTTATGATAAATTCCAAAACAATTCATTCCATTTTTGTATCTATTTATTCTACTAATAACCTCATGCAGACCATTGAAAAACAAGAGAAAGTAAATCGCATGGAATATATATTCCAAATAACTTTTTATTTTGAAATTCACTAACTTGACAGTTATTAATTATCTTTAGAAGCATGTTACAGCTCTTTGTTACAGATTTAAAAAAAAATTATTCATATAATTTAGTGGATCCAAAGTGGAATATGGTAAGTTTCCCTTGATGCTAAAAAATTTAATGATCAAATATGAGAATGGGAGAAGAAAGGTATTTTATTCTTAAAATATCATATTAAACTCTCTCAAAAGACCTTTCAAAAGAAGGCAATTATAAATGAATTGACCTAATTTTGTAACCCATCTAAAGCTATATGTTTTCTTTATTGCTATGTACCAAGGCTGATCTTACCTTCTCGCTCTTACCTTGAACTGGTTCTCCATTTTGTTTTTCCTGAAATCTTTTAAAGCTTATAGCATTTATACTATAGAACAGAAATAAACTACATTTGATTCCAGTTTCTGTTCCTTCTTTTTGAAACCCAGAAAATCCTGTTCTTTCTTAATAAAAAAATGCTACTCAAGTTATTAAAATCATGGTAAATATATACACATTCTTCTCAAATGTTTGCCAGATATGTTGGCATTTAATTCCTGCATCAATCACAACTTATCTTCATGGATTACTGAGTATGTATGTGACTAAGTAATGCTATTTTAGAACTGTTGATAAGTTTTACAAACTACCACTTAAAATATACACAAAGAAGGAAGATATATTTAACAGCACTTCTATTTATTAAGCAAATGTTTGATTTGCCAGTTTTTAGGAAAGATGATATGTTCCCAAAAATCTCAGCCTATAATGAAAATTACTTGATGTGCTGTTGAATATTTATAAAAGGCAAGAGCAAACATTTTAAAATGCTCAGCTCAGTTCAGTTGCTAGTCCTGTCCAATTCTTTGCAACCTCATAGACTGCAGTATGCCAGGCTTCCCTCTCCATCATCAACTCCTCAAGCTTGCTCAAACTCACATACATCGAGTCAGCCATCCAATCATCTCATCCTCTGTCGAAGCCTTCCCCTCCTGCCTTAAATCTTTCCCAGCATCAGGATCTTTTCAAATGAGTCAGTTCTTCACATCAGGTGGCAAAGTACTGGAATTTCAGCATCAGCATCAGTCCTTCCAATGAATATTCAGGACTGCTTTCCTTAAGGATTGACTGCTTTGATCTCCTTGTTGTTCAAGGGACTCTCAAGAGTCTTCTCCAACACCACAGTTCAAAAGCATCAGTTCTTCAGCACTCAGCTTTCTTTATAGTCCAACTCTCACATCCATACATGACTACTGGAAAAACCATAGCTCTGACTAGAAGAACCTTTGCTGCAAAAGTAATGTCTCTGCTTTTTAATATGCTGTCTAGGTTGGTCATAGCTTTCTTCCAAGGAGCAAGTGTCTTTTAATTTCCTCACTGTGGTGATCATCTGCAGTGATTTTGGAGCTCCAAAAATAAAATATCTCACTGTTTCCATTGTTTCCACATCTATTTGCCATGAAGGGATTCGACTGGATGCCATGATCTTAGGTTTCTGAATATTGAGTTTTAATCCAACATTTTCACTCTCTTCTTTCATTTTCATTAAGAGGCTCTTTAGTTCATTTTTGCTTTCTGCCATAAGGGTGGTGTCATCTGCATATCTGAGGTTATTGATGTTTCTCACAGCAATCTTGATTCCAGCTTATACTTCCTCCAGCCTAGCGTTTCTCATGATGTACTTTCCATATAAGTTAAATAAGCAGAGTGACAATATACAGCCTTGATGTACTCCTTTCCCGATTTGGAACCAGTCTGTTGTTCCATATCCAATTCTTGACCTGCATATAGATTTCATAAGAGGCAGGTCAGGTGGACTGGTATTTCCATCTCTTGAAGAATTTTCCGGTTTGTTGTGATCTACACAGTTAAGGGTTTGGCATAGTCAGTAAAGCAGAAGTGGATGTTTTTCTGGAACTCTTGTTCTTTCGATAATCCAATGGATGTTGGCAAGTTGATCTCATTTTCTTCTGCCTTTTCTAAATCCAACTTGAACATCTGGAAGTTCACAGTTCACGTACTGTTGAGAGAATTTTGAGCATTACTTTGATAGTATGTGAGATGAGTGCAGTTGTGCAGTAGTTTGAACACTCTTTTGCAATTGCATTTCTTTGGGATTGGAATGAAAACTGACTTTTTCCAGTCCTGTGGCCACTGCTGAGTTTTCTAAATTTGCTGACATATTGAGTGCAGCACTTTCACAGCATCATATTTTATTTGAAATAATTCAACTGGAATTCCATCACCTCCAGTAGCTTTGTTTTTAGTGATGCTTCCTAAGTCCCACTTAACCTCACATTCCAGGATGTCTGGCTCTAAGTGAGTGATCACACCATTGTAGTTATCTGGGTGTTGAAGATCTTTTTGGTATAATTTCTCTGAGTATTCTTGCCACCTCTTCTTAATATCTTCTGCTTCTGTTAGGGCCATACCATTTCTGTCCTTTACTGTGCCCATCTTTTCTCACAAAAGAAATATTCTTTCCTTTGCAAAGGAAAGAAATATTCCCTTGTTATCTCTAATTTTCTTGAAGAGATCTCTAGTCTTTTCCATTCTATTGTTTTCCTCTATTTCTTTGCATTAATCACTGAGCAAGTCTTTCTTATCTCTCCTTGCTATTCTTTGGAATTCTACTAGGAAGCCTCATATTCATAAGTATATTGAATTGATATATACTTCTGTGATTCAAGGTTCCAAGCCTAATGTGCAAAGCTGGTCAAGGCTCAAATATGTATTCCATTTGTCTGATAGTCATTTATGCATCCAGAAAAATTAAGTGCCTGATTAATAATGTTGTTTTGGAAGGATAAACCTTGAAATAGTCAAAATTATATTGTAAACCACATATGACATGAATTATAATATTAAATTGACTCAAGTCTACTAGAATAATACTGGTAAAAATGTTAGTGATTGGTGGGTAGATTCTACTCACCAAATCATGCTGCAATGCAGGAGATACAGGAGACTCAGGTTCGATCCCTGGGTCGGGAATATACCTTGGCGGAGAAAATGGTCTTCCACTCCAACATTCTTCTCTGGAAAATTCCGTGGACAGAAGAACCTGGTGGACTACAGTCCATAGGGTCATGAAGGATGGGACATGACTGAGCGAGCACATAGCACACAACTAATTATACAATTATATTCTCCTCAGTATTTCAGAATAAGTCCAATGGCTTGTGCTATAGTGGCAATATTAGTACAAAGCTGATCAAAAATGGATGAAACATTTATACTGTGCTTTATGATTTACAGTATATTTTCAAAACCAGTCATATTCTTGTTAGCTATGATTACCATTCCCATTTTTTAGATATGTAAACTGAGGCTCAGAGAGAGAAATGCTTGCTGAAAGTCACAAGATTTTTAAGGAAGAGAGCTAATATCTCACCTTTGGAATGAAAATAAAATTTACCAAGCTAATTTGTATGTCTGGAGATGGTATAAAATGGATGATTGCTAAACATGGTATTCTTGGCTTGTTTGTATTAGAAAGATTGAAAGAACACTTTTTTAAAACTTTTGTTTTACAGTAATGGTGATATATTTATATACTGAAAACAAACAATATTTGACACAGTTTATGTTTGTCATCACTATTAGGCACTGCATGAATTTTTATAAGGTAGCTGTTATACCCTTATATTGCAGATGAGATAACTGAAGCCTAGAGAGTTTAAGTGGTGGTGGTGAAGTCTCTCAGTTGTGTCCGACTCTTTGCGACCCTGTGGACTGTAACCTACTAGGCTTCTCCGTCCATGGGATTCTCCAGGCAAGAATACTGGAGTGGATTGCCATTTCCTTCTCCAGGGGATCTTCCCGACCCAGGGATCGAACCCAGGTCTCCTGCATTGGAGGCAGACGCTTTAACCTCTGAGCCACCAGGGAAGCCCTGGTTTAAGTAATTTGTGCAATTTATGTTATGCCCACTTTTCAGCTCTGAGATCACAAAATGGTCAGGTATAAAGTCTATGCTTAAATTTGGACATATATATTAAAGTCAGGATGAAGCTTATATAGTGTACTGAAAAGCCTGGGGAAATGTTTTAATCCTTGTACTTTGTCCTAATTTTTGCTAAATTTAGTGATAAAGACTATTATCTGAAATGTCTAAAAAATATAAAAGCCAAGTAAGAGGGTTGCCGGGAGCCAGCGTGAGGAACTCCGCCCATGGCAAAAGTCATGAGGAAGGAGGCTTCGGCATACGCAAAGGCGGGATTGAGCCTCAGGAAACCCCCTGTTTCCGAGCATCTACCCCCAAAACCAGAGTCTGCCTACTTTACTGTTTTATGCTCTCACCTACACCTCTGACTTTACGGGGGGCTCTCCCCCATCACTTCTCTCAGAGAAGGAGTTAACCTACAGCTCCAGTTAATAAAAATTCCCAGGCGTGACAAGAGTGTTTCAATTTACGAACTCCTCTGAAGTTTATCTAGCCTGCCTGTACAGGTTCGTCTGGCCACATGTGATTGTTTACAGCCTCCCAACCATGAGAGGCATGAGATGTTTTAGACTTACTAAAGGCAGATTCTTTTAGGAGGTTAGAAATTATTAGTATAGTGGGTTGATTAGGAATTATATTGGTGAAGGGTTTTTCATTTGTTGGGCTGATGTTTGCTGCTAAATCTCCATATTCCCTGCACTTATAATGAATATAACTAGCATATAGGAGTGGAGAAGGAAATGGCAACCCACTCCAGTATTCTTGCCTGGAGAATCCCGTGGACATGGGAGCCTGGTAGGCTGCTGCCCATGGGGTCGCACAGAGTCGGACATGACTGAAGCGACTTAGCATGCATGTATTGGAGAAGGAAATAGCAACCCACTCCAGTATTCTTGCCTGGAGAATCCCAGGGACAGAGGAGTCTAGTAGGCTGCCATCTGTGGGGTCGCACAGAGTCAGACACGACTGATGTGACTTAGCAGCAGCAGCAGATATAGGAGAAATAAGTATTAACCTTTAAGATTAATCATGTTAACCTTAGATTAAATAAATTCCTTTCTTAGTTGCAAGCCACTACACCCTCACCCTATAGGAATGTAAATTTATCTGCTACCTTCAGAGGGTGGCGCCTGGTTTAAGAAAAAACACTCTTGGAAAAAATAACTTTTTTGGTTATCAGAAAGAAAGGATCATAAACTGTCAGCAGGCCTCATGGCCAGAAGATGATGTAAAACCCCTAAGACCTTTTTTTTTTTAATACATTTATGTGAAGCACCTGATTTTGATAAAGATCAGGACTGCTGACCCCCGCGTGACTTTAAAATTTCCATTTGTCTTTATGTGTAACAAAGGTATATAAGCAAACCTAAAACATAAAGAAATCAGATCAGTTTCTGGAAAGACTGATTCCCCTGTGTTGTTTCTTTCTTGCTCCCCATTTTTCTGGTTGAATTCCCATCTGGAGTGTGGATGCTCGCCAAGTCTACTTACTTGCCCTGGCTTCTAAGATCCATGAGAGAGGGAGCCCGAGGTGGGGCACCCTCCGATATTCAAACAGGCGACGGTGGCCCAACGTAGATGGTGCAAATTCCTTGTCTTGGAATTTTATTGGTATCCCATGTAAACCAAGTTATTCAGCCTCTTTTTCTCCACTAATATTTCCTACTACACTATCCATTTCTAATCTCTCTATATATCTTAAATTAAATAAGTTTTTTCCTAGGACGCCGATTCCGTCTCCCTTTCGAATTACCCTGGATCCACCAGGGCTGGACCCCGGCAGAGGGGGAAAGTGAATGCAAGAATCTGGAAAGATAAAAAGAAAATAAAAGAAAGGAAAATGAAAGAGGAAGGTTTACAGAAAAAGTGTTGAAAATTGTTGTTGTTCAGTCGCTCAGTCATGTCTGACTCTTTGTGACCCCAAGACTTCTGGTTTCCCTGTCATTCACCATCTCCCAGAGCTTGCTCAAACTCATGCCCATTGAGTCAGTGATGCCATCCAGCCATCCAGACCCTGTCTTCCCCTTCTCCTCCTGCCTTCAATCTTTCCCAGCATCAGAGACTTTTCTAATGAGTGATCCCTTCTCATCAGGTGGCCAAAGTTTTGGAGCTTCAGCTTCAGCATCAGTCCTTCCAATGAATATTCAGGACTGATTTCCTTTAGGATGGACTGGTTTGATCTGCTTGCAGTCCAAGGGACTCAAGAGTCTTGTCCAACACCACAGTTCAAAAGCATCAATTCTTTGGCACTCAGCTTTCTTCACAGTCCAACTCTCACATCCATACATGACCACTGGAAAAACCATAGCCTTGACTAGATGGACCTTTGTTGGCAAAGTAATGTCTGTTTTTTAATATGCTATCTAGGTTGGTCATAACTTTTCTTCCAAGGAGGAAGTGTCTTTTAATTTCATGGCTGCAGTCACCATCTGCAGTGATTTTGGAGCCCCAAAAAATAAAGCCTGACACTGTTTCCCCATTTATTTCCCATGAAGTGATGGGACCAGTTGCCATGATCTTCGTTTTCTGAATGTTGAGCTTTAAGCCAACTTTTTCACTCTCCTCTTTCACTTTTATCAAGAGGCTTTTTAGTTCCTGTTCACTTTCTGCCATAAGGGTGGTGTCATCTGCATACCTGAGGTTATTGATATTTCTCCCAGCGATCTTGATCCCAGCTTGTGCTTCTTCCACCCCCACATTTCTCATGATGTACTCTGCATATAAGTTAAAGAAACACATGCTGCTGCTGCTAAGTCACTTCAGTCGTGTCAGACTCTGTGCGACCCCATAGACAGCAGCCCACCAGGCTCACCCACCCTGGGATTCTCCAGGCAAGAACACTGGAGTTGGTGGCCACCTCCTTCTCCAATGCATGAAAGTGAAAAGTGAAAGTGAAGTCACTCAGTCATGTCTGATTCTTAGTGACCCCATGGACTGCAGCCTTCCAGGCTCCTCCACCCATGAAGAGAGGCTTAATCTATATCTAGAATTATCACTTATTTTATACTTCACATTTTGTAATCTGCAGTGTATGAGTTGTGTGTTGAATGGGGTGAGGAAAAGCAAAATATCCCAAGTATAATACTTTGAGAGTGATAATGACACTTGGAAATAATCCTGAGGCATCAAAGCTAATCAGAAAGTGATTTGTTCAATAAACACACACACACATAGTAACCCCCAAAATCTCTAGCCCCCTTCCCCAGCTTTCATGCACAAAACATAACAAATCAAAATGCTTTTGACATTATTTTTATTGTTGGTTAGCTGCTAAGTCATGTCCCACGCTTTGCAACCCCATGGCCTGCCAGGCTCCTCTGTCCATGGGATTCTCCAGATAAGAAGACTGGAGTGGGTTGCCATTTCCTTCTCCAAGAGATCTTAACCACCCAGAAATTGAGCCCACAACTCCTATATTATAGGTGAATTCCTTACTACTGAGGCATCAGGGAAGCCCCTGTTGCATATTAAATCATCAGTTCAAATTCTTGGTATACAAGTAGATACAAAAGAGAATATTAAAAAAAAAAAAAAGAGCAACTTTTGTTCATAATAGTGTTAGTCCCTCAGTCATGACTAATTCTGTGATCCTACTGACTGTAACCCACCAGGCTCCTCTGCTCATGGGATTCTCCAGGCAAGAATATTGGAGTGGATTGCCATTCCATTCTCCAGAGGATCTTCCTGACCCAGAGATCAAATCTGGGTCTCTTGCATTGCAGGCACATTCTTTACCATTTGAGCTACAGTGCTAATTTACTGTCTTTTTGCCAATTAGAGATTCCAAATTCAAAGATCATGACATTATTTTTCATTTATTTCCACAAAAGATGGAATGAAATACAAACTTTATGATGTTACAGGTTGACTAGTGTCCGCACACAAGTCATGTGTTGAAGTTAAGCTCACCATGTTTCAGAAAATAACCCTACTTGGAATTAGCGAAAGTGTTAGTCTCAGTTGTGTCCAACTCTTTGTGGCCCCATGGAAGAAGCTCCTCGGTCCAAGGGATTCTCCAGGCAAGGTTACTGGGGTGGGTTGCCATTTCCTTCTCCAGGGGTCTTCCTGATCCAGAGATCAAACCTGGGTTTCCTGCATTGCAGGTGGATTCTGTACCATCTGAGCCATCATGGAAGCTGGGTCACTGCAAATGTAGTGGGCTAAGTTAACATGTGGTCATTAGGTTGGGCCGAATCCAATATAACTAATATCCTTATAAAAATGGGAAAATTTCTCCATAGGCACCTGTGGGAGACACCATTTGAATATGAAGACAGCCTCTACAAGTCAAGGAGAGAGACCGTAAACAGATCCTTACCCACAGCCCTCAGCAGGAACTCACCTTGTCAACACCTTGACTTTAGACTTAGAAAACTGAAAATATACATTTCTATTGTTTAAGTACTCTTTTTGAGACACTTCCTTAGGGCAAACTAATACGTGTGACACTATGTAAATAGGAACTGAAAATCGAAAAAACCCTAGTGTCAGTCTAGTTTCACGAGAAGTACATGGAACTGATCCTTAGGAAACTGATCCTAGTTAGAATTAGTCATCACTAATTTGCTATAGACATTTTGAAGTTAAATACCTTGAAATAACTAAACTTTAGTGAAAATATCAAATTCTTTACTCCACTTGCAAATGTTTCAGAAAGGATGTTATCATAGATATAAAGGTTTAAAAAGTGTGTGCTCAGTCATGTCCAACTCTTTGTGAACCCATGGACTGTGGCAATCTGCCAGGTTCTTCTCTCCATGGAATTTTCCAGGCAAGAGTACTGGAGTGGGTTTCCATTTCCTACTCCAATCACAGATGTATAGTGTTATATAAATATTATAAATGAAATTTATCTTATTAAATAGTATAAAACTTTCCCATAAAGATAATCATTGAAATGGAAAAAGATGCCATTGGAAAACATATTTCAATGGGAAAGAGATTTTAAAATTTCTTCCCTCCCTTTGCCTAACCAAATAATCTGATATCAATTTAGAAGGTAATGCAATTTAGCTCTTAGATTTTAGAATGCAAAATATAGTAATTTAAAGGACAATTTTAATTAAAATAAGTTTTTCATATTTTTTTATTAGTGCTCAGTTGTTAAAGATGCTGATTTAGGAAAGCACCTCATTATTCAAAATATTAGGTGGTACAATTGAAAATATAGCTTTCAAATGCTTTATTTATGCAAAAGATTTTACCTTCTTATGCAATTCATTTGCTTAGATATTTTCTCCTTAACTAAACTTAAGCCCCTGAAGAGATAAATGCCCAGGACTGTTCACATTGAATGTGAACTTGAATGTGCCTGCTCACATTCAAGAGTCAATGACTGATAAAGGAGAAACAGGAAGGCCTGAAGAATTGGAGAGAGAGGAAAAGGAAGAAAATTGTGGAGGACAAGCCATGTAATTTTTAATGAACTATTTATTCATATATGATTAATTTTTTCCCTCTATTATTCAGGATTATAACTCAGTTATCAGTGATTTTCATGGTAATTTACTATATAATTCAAAACACAGTGTGATTCATTTCTTTGTGGAAATGTGGAAGATGTTATAATAAGAATCAGTTGACTTCTGTAAGGCTACATCCACTCTGTGAAAGCATATACCATTTATGAAAGGGAGAGAAAAAAAGGAAGAGATGAAGGACAGGTGTAAAATATCTTTAGAGCCTATATAAAGAATATTTTATTATTCTCATTCAATTCAAGGTAAACCTCTGTGTTATTGTATGACTCCTTTTAGTGGAATTCATCTACCTTTGTGTACATGGCTTAGTACATGAGAGATCATGGAACAAGTTTTATAATGCACTCCTTCAAGGAAAACACAACCAATAACATCTATTGACTATCAGCTGAGATGAAATTTCTAATTAAACAGTTTATAATCATCCTGTTTCAAAAATATTGATGCATAATTAAAAATTGTTTATTGAAATTTCTAAGTATATTTTCAAAAATCACATTTCTGAATCAATGTTAAAATTTTGGTGTTAATTACCTAATACATCTTTATTCTGCATCACAAATATAATTCACCAATGAGAAAATACAAGACTTTTATGCTTAAAATGGACTTCCCAGGTAACCACTGGTAAAGAATCTACCTACCAATGCAGGAGACACAGGAGATCCCTGGGTCGGAATGATCCCTGGAGTAGGAGATGGTAACCCATTCCAGGAATCTTGCATGGAAAATTCCAGGGACTGAGGAACTTGCAGGCTGAAGATCACTGGGTCCACAAGCAGTAGGACACAACTGAGTATGCATGCTTAGCATATTGATAGTGAAGGAAGTTTTACTTTTTACTATGTGTTTAAAATGTTGCTTTTGACAAGCCCCAAAATAATGGGTAGGATTACGGTACAGAAGTACTCTGTGCTTCTCTGAAACAGTAGTAGTTATTTTTCAATCCTGATTTAATACTGATACTGTTAATTACTAACTACAGGATACTGGCCACAAAGTTTAATGTGTTTCTCTATTTTGAACAAATAATAGTACTTGTTCTACAGAGTTGTTTAAGTAGTAAATGAGACAATATCTGTAACATTCTTAGCATAATGTTGCAGGTGCCAAAAAAGAATTAACAATTATAATTCCTTAGAGCTATGTCCATAGGAGCCTACCACGGAAGGAAAAATGCATATGTTATGCTTCTCCCTATTTTTCTTATTAAAGATAGAATTATTAAGTTCCACTTTGACCAGATATTTGAAGTTCAAGAAAGGCAAAAATAAATTAGGAGAGTCTTCTCACGGTGGAGAAGTTAGCAAGGAACAATTTCTTTTTACCCTGCTTGACCATGTGGTAGCAAACTCACCCTCATTTTTCTAATTAATCCTTGATGCTTATAGAAGAAGCATAGATAAATAAATTCAATATTTAGCTCTTAAGATGTCCTGTCGCAGAAATTTGAGTCACTTGGTAGAAATGTAAGACCTCGCGGCCTTTTCTCATGATCTGTCGCTCTAAAGACCACAGTGACTCGAATTCGATGCAATAGGCAAGAGGATTTATTAGGCCTGCGCGCCGGGGTTCCGTCTCCTCGGAAGGAGTGAACCCCGAACACTAATTGCGGGGAACTTTTATACCGAAAAATCACAGGCAGTGTGAGTAGGGTCAGGATGTTGGGAACAATGTGATAGGGGGCCATAGGCAGGTGTAGGTGGGGTGAGGACGTTTGATTGGTGGGATAGGTCTGCAGGTAATTAAGTCGAAACAGTTGACTGACCACCCTGCGGCGTTTGGCCAGTTCTTAGAAGAACAATTACCCGGAAAAGTCTGACAGAAAATACATCTTTTGAGAGGGGGTCTCTTTGCAAGGTCAGGAAACTAGGTTATGAGTCATCAGTTAAGAATTAATAGAATGGGGCTTTGTCAAGGACCAGGAGACTCTGAGTCACCAGATAAGGGGAAAGTTATCTTCCATGAGGCATGGCCTGCCTCCGGGGTTTTAACATAAAGGGGACTTAAAATTTTAACCTAGGCTCTTCAGAAAAGGAGTGGATCTGTGACTTTTAATGCCAAGGTAAGAAAATCAAGTTAGTCACTTTTTCTCACTGTGTCAAAGAAACAGGTTTTCTACACCTGGTCAGGCACAGTAAGAAGACTAATCCTGTTCAGTGCTGCTGAGATGCAGAGCTAGATAGAAACTGCAAGAACCGCAATGGTGTCCATAAGTATTAAACATCATCCAAGCTAATTTTGAGATTTCTAAGTCCACAAGTATTATCCAAGATCATCTGGATAACTTTCAGTGCTTTCCCCCAGCACAGCTGCTGACTGGTAAATACAACTGGTGAGCCTCAGAAGATCTTAGCCTTCGATATAGGCTGAAGATCCACACAAGAATCACGAAACCCTCCCCACCAGCTCAGCTTAGCCTACCCAGCCTGAGAACTTTCTTTGGTGTCCTTGCGGTCCTCTTTACCCAAAGAACAGGGCACCCCTTTCCTCACAGGGAATGCTGCTCCAGCACTGGATCTCAGAGTGTAATGATTCAAGGCAACTCCTTGTGTTTGTAAAAGCCCCAGGGCTCCATACATAATTTATTCAAAGCCTTCACAAAGCTGAGACATCAAAATAAGCAAGGTTTGCTAATCTACAAGATCTGTTCCAGGTTACTGTCACAAGGCTACTTTTTCAACTGGTCGCCTTTCCTATTAAAAAAAGAAGTCTTGTGCAGTTATTCTGTTCCATAATTAATTTAATCGTACAAAGAGATGTGCTGTGATTGAAGTCGGTATGGGTTACTATGGGAGCACCTACAAGGGTGACAATCTGAATGACTATAGTAGGCTTTGGGGGGAGGGTGGAGCGGGGGAAGAGAATAGGAAAAAGGAAAGCTCTCTTCTAAAGCTGGGTTGAGTGATCAATCTTGAAGTAACTGTGATCAGCCGGACAGCAGCTTTCAACCACGAGAATCTGAAAATCATTTATCTTGGCAAGGGCAAAAGGTCAGTGGCTTTAAATGTAGATTTGGATTCAAATTTGGTCTTTACAATACTATATATAAAATTTAGGTCATTTCTCGTCTCCTCTGAACTATTGTTTCTTTATCTAAAATTTGGCATAATCATAGGTTTTTATTATGAAGATTATATTTATCTTTACTGGAAAACAATGGAGGTCCTGACACAGGCTTCCCTAAGGGGTCTCACAAGTATGTTGGGAAATTGTAAGACTGCATAGAGAGATAGGATAAGGGGTGGCTATCACATTGACCCTTGGCTTTCCAGGTTTGATTGCTGCTTCTATCAGTTACAGAATTGACCTCTGACAACTTAGTCTCTCGTCTATAAAATGGGAATGTTGGTTGTTTCTGGGTTATGTGGCTGGCTGTGGATTGAATGAGTTATTACCTATGAACATTCAGAAAAGACTTGGGGTGTTTAAATATTCATTTTTAGGATATGTACCTCTGTTATTACTCATTTTCAGAAACAAAGAAGTTCTACATTTCAGCTACTTCTGCCTCCTCTTTACCTGATTAGCTACATAACTAATCACAATGCTCTTTTCTGTATATCGCTCACTACCTATTTGCTTTATCTTTTTCATTGGCACTGAAGCAGGCTGGAATCTTTCTAACCTTAAATGATTAAAAAAACTTTTCTCCTTCAAAATAAATTTCCTACCCATCTAGCATCCTTTTTACCTTCAGAGCCTAGCTTCTTTAAAGAATTTCTTTTTCCTTCTCTCATTCTTTACTGCATTCCATCCTGTCTACTGATTTCTCTACTCAGAGAGCTCTTTCTTTTGTGATCACTGATCTTCAAGTCAGTAAGTCCAGATAATATTTTCTAGTTTTCACCTTGCCCAGCATTTCAGAAGCATTTCACACTACTTCTAAATTAACGTTAAACTTCAACTTCTAAATAAAATAAGTGCTGCTGCTGCTGCGTCGCTTCAGTCATGTCCGACTCTCTGCGACCCCATAGACGGCAGCCCAAAGCTCCCCGTCCCTGGGATTCTCCAGGCAAGAACACTGGAGTCGATTGCCATTTCCTTCTACAATGCATGAAGGTGAAAAGTGAAAGTGAAGTCACTCAGTTGTGTCCTACTCTTAGCGACCCCATGGACTGCAGCCTACCACGCATCTCCGCCCATGTGATTTTCCAGGCAAGAGTACTGGAGTGGGGTGCCACTGCGTTCTCCGAAAATAAGTGCTACCTTATTATAAAATAAAGTTATTAATATAATAATAAGTGAGGAGGGCATGGCAACCCACTTAATCGTCTTGCCTGCAGAATCCTGTGGACAGAGGAGCCTGGTGGGCTGTAGTCTGCTGGGTCACAAAGAGTCAGACATGACCGAGAGGACTTAGCATGCATACATGCAATAATAATAAATAACAGAATATTGCCTCGGTTCACTTGATATCCCACTCTTCTGACATTATTCTTTCTAACTCTCCCTTCTCAGTCACTCAGATGGTCTATTTTCTTCTACCCCATCTTTAATTGTTGAATTTCTCTATGCTTTGTCTTAGGTCATATATCCTTTCTCACTCAGTGGCTTTCAGTTAAGTGTTCAAACCATATCCATGACTTCGGTAGTTAGGTACATACTAAATATGTTAATGTCTGCTTTTCTATATCTCAGCTCTTTCTTTTGAATTCTAGCTCCAAATATATACTTGCCTTTTTGTATGTCTCCATGTTCAATAGTGAATTACAGAGCCTTTCTCTACTGGCTCCCATCTCTATGAACCCTAACAACATCCATCCAGTTGCACAAGTTGGAAACCTGAGAATTCTTTAAGAATTCTCCTCTCTCTCATCCCTCATCTCAGAAAATCCTGATACTCTATTGATTTTACCTCCTAAATGGCTCTCAGACTTTGTACCTCTCAGCATCTTCTCTGCCAGGTTCCTAATCCAAGCTATTATCATCTGTTCCCTGAATTAAGGCAGCGCCCTTCTAAGTGGTCCTATTTCCTTTTTGTCCTGCAAATCCTTTCTCCACAGTATAGGAAAATCAATCACTTACTAATGCAAATGCATCTTGTTTGTAACTTTTCAGTGACTTTCCCACTTTCAATATGTACAAACACCATTCACTCTCTAGCTTTATCTTCTAACCGGCTTCTGTTTTTTGCCCTCTCTGACCATCCTTCATTTCTGCTAGTGAGCAATACTGCTCCCTGATTCAGACCATCACACACATTGTTCCCTCTGCCCAAACCATTCTTTCTCTTTTCTGTTAGCCAACCACTCATTCTTTTGATCTCAATGAAAAGATAAAACTTTTTTTTTTTTTTAGGGAAATACTAAAGATCATTTTCTAGGCCAAGTCAAAGCCTTCATTTATAGCACATTGCACTTGTCCTTCACAAAACTTACCGTATTAGTTTCAATAGCTTGTTCTCCCACTAGACTGTACATTTTGATGACAGCAAAATGAGGTCTGTTTTACTCATCATTAAATTCCTAGATTTCTAAAAGGCTGTGAATCCCAAATTCTACCAATATTTATGAAAGTAATTTTTTTCTTCTAATTTTAGAAGCTATCAGTCTGGACTCAACACTATGTATAATTTCATATTAAAGAAAAAAATTCAACAACAAAGACAGAAACCAATTAAACTGCTTAACTTTTAATTCTTATTCTATACTATCCATGGAATTCTCCAGGCCAAAATACTGGAGTGGGTAGCCTTTCCCTTCTCCAGAGGATCTTCCCAACCTAGATACAGGTTGGGATCAGGTTGGGATCCCCAGGATTGACCTGGATTGACTTCCGTAATCCAGGCCTCCTGAATTGCAGGTAGATTCTTTACCAGCTGAGCCACAAGGACAGCCCAAGAATACTGGAATGGGTAGCCTATCCGTTCTCCAGCAGATCTTCCCAACCCAGGAATTGAAGCGGGATCCCCTGCATTGCAGGCAAATTCTTTACCAACTGAGCTATTAGGGAAGCCCAATTCTTATTATAAAATACCTAAAATACTTTTAGAAATTCGAATCACCCTCATTGATTTTAATTCCCCCTGAATTTGAGAAAGTTCAGTTGACTGAGTGTTCTTAGAACTTGAGTTTTTATTACTCTGTGACATTAAGGGTCATTGTATCTGCAGTAAACCAGAGACTAGTATATGTGAGAAAGTTTTAGAAAAATATACTAATATATGAAAGGAAAAGATCTAATCATTTTTTATGTTAATAAAGTTTCCTAGTGGGAGAAGGAAATGGCAACACACTCCAGTGTTCTTGGCTGGAGAATCCCCTGGACAGGGGAGGCTGGTGGGCTGCCATATGTGGGGTCACACAGAGTAAGACACGACTGAAGCGACTTAGCAGCAGCAGCAGCAGCAGTGTTAAAATCAAAGCTCCTTAGTGAGTATACCTCTCAAGCCCTCCAGTGGTGAAATCCCTAATTAGACTTTAATTTTCTTTCTTTGGAAAACAAAGGTCCAGATCTCTCAAATAGTTTGGGGACAGCTACAGATAGATAGAAAAAGGAAGGAAGATCCCAGTAAGTTCCAGAATCTTCTAAGTTCAGTTTTGGGTCTCTAGCGCCATCCTGTCTCTGGGTGCATGTAAAGAGATGACAGGTTAAGGATACCAAATTGGTGTGGACAAGTAAAAACAAGATCTAGAATCACCTTGTCAAGGTAATAATCCTACACTGACCACTTATAACAAATCAAAACTAAATAAACCCCAATAGGCCGAAAAGAAGAGAGCAGAAAAATATAGATTGGTATAGGAATGTGGATAGACAGGAAAGAAGGAGAGAAGAAAAGAATGAAGGGAGGGAGGAAGGCATCAACTCTATGTTCTATAAAATCACTAGTTCACATTATATTTTTATTATTCTCTCAGAAAAAAAGTGAAAGTGTTAGTTACTCATTTGGTTCCAACTCTTTGTGACCCCATGGACTGTAGGCCACCAAGTTCTTCTGTCCATGGAATTCTCCAGGCAAGAATACTGGGTTGGTTGCCATTTCCTTCTCCAGGGAATCTTCCCAACCCAGGAATTGAAACCGGGTCCCTGTGTTGCAGGCAAACTATTTTACTGACTGAGCTACCAGGGAAGCCCTAGGCTGTGTCCTATTTTATTTGGCCTTTTATAAAATACGTTTCCTTTATTTCCTGAATATACATTAATTGTTTGATTAAGCCAACTTTTATTGTATTTCTTTTCTATATATCTTGAGTAAATAGTATATCATGTATAATGTATAAACTGATAAAATAACCATTATCTCAGTAGATGCTTCAGTCACAAAAGGGGATTTCAGGACTGCAAAAATGGACTTCTTTTATGATGTGTGCTGGTGTGGATATTGTTTGTAGCCACATACAACTCAGGGAAAAAAAAAACAACTGTCTTTGGCATTTGGGTTTGAGACAAACATGTAAATTCTCTAAGCTTATTTTCTAATTTATGTTCCTCCACCCAGGAAAGTTAGATCAGGTTCCACATCATGCCACACCCACTTAGACATTAGATTCATGCTCCTATGTGTATTAGAAATTTTGACTATATATGAGTTTTTTTCCAGGCTTCCCAGGTGGCCCTAGTGGTAAAGAACCTGCCTGCCAATGCAGGAAGCACAAGAGACATGGGCTCAGTCCCTGGGTGGGGGAAGATCCCCTGGAGGAGAGGCATGGCAACCCACTCCAATATTCTTGCCTGGGAAATTTCATGGACAAAGAAGCCTGGCAGGCCACACTCCACAGGGTCGCACAGAGTCAGACACCACTGAAGTGACTTACCGCGCATGCACGCACAGAGTTTATCCAAGTACAACTAAGATAAGTTAATTTTGGCATGGGGTAAAAGTTTATTTATCATGTATGAGATACATTCATTGTTAACAAGATGAAATGTGGACTTCCCTAAAAGGATTTGTACTTTAATTAAAAAAAAAAAAAAAAAAGAGAGAGAGAGTTCAGTTTTCCTTCCTGGGGGTTGGGGGGGGGGAAGAAATTGAAACTATCTGTGACTTGCAAATATGTAAAAAACAAGGGTATGTGTGTATGAGAGGAGGATTTTCAAAAACTCATAAAGTAAGTAGCACGATTTCTTCTAGATCTCATGTCAGCATAAAAGCCAAGTGGTATAACTGAATATGTTTCTTCCCCTTTAAAGTAATTTTATTTTATAATTTCCCAGCTGATTTTGGGTTACTACAATATGTAAGACATATATAGAAATGAAAATACAATCATAATTCCTTCAAGTTTTCTACTTTAAAGGTGGACTGGTCATTTTAATACATAATTTTAGAAAAGTGTGTTTTATAGGAGAGTCCACATGCTAGAATCTCTGAAGTGACCTTAATAGATTGATACTTGGTGAGGAAAGCCTCTGTTCATTCTGGAGAAATTACTACTATTATAATGCAAATAAAATGATGGTCCCATTTATTGGTGCATGCATGCTGCTGCTGCTGCTAAGTTGCTTCAGTTGTGTCCAACTCTCTGCGACCCCATAGACAGCAGCCCACCAGACTCCCCCGTCCCTGGGGTTCACAAAGCAAGAACACTGAAGTGGGTTGTCATTTCCTTCTCCAAAGCCTGAAAGTGAAAAGTGAAAGTGAAGTCACTCAGTTGTGTCTGACTCTTCGCGACACCATGGACTTCAGCCTACCAGGCTCCTCCATCCATGGATTTTCCAGGCAAGAGTACTGGAGTGAGTTGCCATGGCGTGCATGCTCCATTCAGTCGCTCAGTCATGTCCGACTCTTTGCGACCCTATGAATCGCAGCACGCCAGGCCTCCTCCCTGTCCATCACCAATTCCCGGAATTCATCAGACTCACGTCCATTGAGTCTGTGATGCCATCCAGCCATCTCATCCTCGGTCATCCCCTTCTCCTCCTGCCCCCAATTCCTCCCAGCATCAGGGTCTTTTCCAATGAGTCAGCCCTTCGCATGAGGTGGCCAAAGTACTGGAGCTTCAGTTTTAGCATCATTCCTTCCAAAGAAACCCCAGGGTTGATCTCCTTCAGAATGGACTGGTTGGATCTCCTTGCAGTCCAAGGGACTTTTAAGAGTCTTCTCCAACACCACAGTTCAAAAGCGTGCATGCTAAGTCACTTCAATTATGTCTGACTCTTTGTAACCTTATGAACTGTAATCCGCCAAACTTCTCTGTCCATGGAATACTCTAGGCAAGAATACTGGAGTGAGTTGCCATGCTCTCTTCTGGAGGATTATCTGATGCAGGGATCGAACCATGTCTCTTACGTCTCCTGCACTGGCAGACAGGTTTTTTATCACTAGTCCCACCTGGGAAGCCCCAGGCAGCCTTCTAATGTAACTGAAAAGCTGCTCTACAATATTCCTTCACTCTCACACTGGTATTTGTTGTGTTGTTTAGTTGCTAAATCATGTCCAAATCTCTGCAACCCATAGACTGTAGCCTGCCAGGCTCCTCTGTCCATGGATTTCTCCAGGCAAGAATACTGGAGTGGGTTGCCATTTCCTCCTCTAGGGGATCTTCCCCACCCAGGGATCAAATTCATATCTCCTGCATTGGCAGGTGGGTTTTTTTTACCACTGAGCCATCTGGGAAGCCCTATACTGGTCTTTGCAGGTCTCATATCTTTTGCATTTTATATTCTGTTGTGATTTTGAAGTTACATCTTTTATCTACCCCTATACTCAACCCATCTTGGGCCTGAAACTGTTGATCAATTCACCAAATCAGAATAGCATTTTGTTCCTAGATTCATAGCAACGTTTACAATCATCAGGGGAAATTTTCCTTTACTTTCAAAGTCTGTGGAGAGCTGGTGGGCTACAGTCCATGGGGTCACAAGAGTCGGACAGACTTAGTGACTAAACCACCACCATCATAAACTTCTTGGGCTTCCCTTGTGGCTCAGCTGGTAAAGAATCCCCCTGCAATGCCGGAGACCTGCGTTCAATCCCTGGGTTGGGAAGATCCCCTGGAAAAGGGAACGGCAGCCCACTCCAGTATTTTGGCCTGGAGAATTCTGTGGTCTGTACAGTCTATGGGGTTGCAAAGAGTCAGACACGACTGAGTGATTTTCACTTTCACTTTCAAAGTCTTGTAGGACATTTAACTCAGCCTCCTGACACAATTTCCAAGGCCTACTGAATCAGAGGAATCCATGATTTTCTCCCTGAAGTTATAATGGCATTAACTCCTGAAATCATTATGTTCTCATAGAATTTACAACCCTCTTCTGTGTATTTTATCATCTATCTATCTATCCATTTATTTTTCTGTCTATTTCCTATCAAAACTGGCTAGGTCTTCCTACACTAGATGAAATAAATTGTATTTATAATGGGATACAAATATTCTCATATGATCCCAGCCCCCTAATCAGACCACAGCCTCTCTAACAGTTTTATATAGATATGTCCACTAGGCAACAGTTATTACAGATTGGTCCTTCTAAAAATATATCGTTTATGCCCATTAATGGACTTAGTAAGAAGATTAGCTCTGAATTCTTGCTGTCACTATCACCACCACCAAATCAAAGTCTAGGTTTGTGGTACTCCCCTGCAACAAGCAAGGCATCTTTCACCAGGTCATTTTCACTTGGCAAAGCCCTCTGTAGACCTATCCCACATGTGTCTTTTCTCCTCAGCACTTAATTACGATCATCATGCTATTGGCAGTTATTACTGCATGAAGGTTAAAAGTTTCATCAGATGTTAATGAGGCCAAGCAAAAGTGCAGCTATTGTCTCTTTCATTAATTTCCTTATTAACTGCTCCTTTTCTCTCCATGGCTGATTGTTACGGAAAGGACACGAATTTAGTATATTGCACATCTCAAGTCCAGGTTTATTTTCCCACTGAGGAAGAGGTGCTTCTCAAGTCAGACCAGCAATTATTTTCCTTAAAAGCCTTCAACATATTGCTAGTTATTTTCTAATCTCCCTGTGATTTCTGGCTAAAAAGTATTAACCAGAGATCATGAAAACTCTCAATTAACAAATGGCTCTCTATTCTTGCAAGTGTTTGTATAAGTGGACAAGATTTCTGATGGAACTCTTCGTGTTCTCTGCTTAATTTCTGTGTGACTTAACATTGTACTGAGATATTTCCTTCAACGGTATGGAGTGGAACCTATTTTTAATTCAAGAGAATAAAGGGCATTGGCTAGGATCCACATTTATGAGTATTTTCAAGTTATTAAATTAAAGGCTAATAGTCTTGCTAGCTGTTTAGGCTCATTGTACTCATTCATAAGCCTCTCAGCATTATTAGATTTTAATTTTGCAACACTACATCAATATAGAGTTTAAAAAGAAGATATATTTACCTTATTTCCTTTAAATTGCAATTAATCTACTTGTATTTACCACTTATTTGAAGGTTTCTTGTATTGGTTAGCTTTGCTCTGGTTTAAAAAGAAAAAAATTCCAGATCTTCGCTGGTTTACATTGTGTCTCACAGTGAGCCTTCCAACAACATACTATTTCTCACCATGTGCTGTGCTTCATTTCTAGTTTATGCTGGAAGAGCAGCTTTTGTTTGGAATATGTCACTATCATGGCAAGGAAAAATGGTCTAGGAACTTTGATTTGTAAGTAGTATCATTCATGTACACTCATATCCTATTGTTCAGATCCATTCACATGGCCAAAACCAATGTGAATTTGTATTCCTCCTATAGGAAAGACTCTTGGCAAGTCATAGAGCAATGGAAGAGGATATAACATTCTTTACAGGGAGGTGAGAAGTGAATAATTCAGGATAATGGTAAATCTACAGTAATAACTGATACCGCTTTCAATTTGTCTGGGACTTACATTTGTTCTGTTTGTTGGAATACCCAAATATATGTTTTAGTGCTCATCCCAAATGGTATAATAAACACAGACACAAGTCATGGTTCTCCTGGAAATTTTGGCCAAGGAACATCTTAGCCTATTGGCAAAATATTTAATAACATTTATTTTAATTATTTTTCCGATAACAAGACAATTAACTCAGTTGATGACAGATTTGATCACCTTACATGTGAAGTGGTTCCTACAAATTGGGTATTCTCATTTCCTCTGGCCATATATCCCAAGACCATTGAAGCTAATAAAAACCCTAATATGAATAATGAAATTCCATGGATGATCACTGACTATCACCTGAAATACAAGCTTATCATAGTAACTATCAGAAAGAGCATACCTGAGCTAGTTTAATGAATCTACCTTTCCAGTATGTAGAGATAATCTATCCTTTTGTCTGGTTCTGCTTTTATTTTCTAAACACATTTATGTATTTTAAGCAAGTCAGAGTTCTTTCTTCACTGATTTGCTTTTTGACATTGAGAAGCACCTTTCAATCCTGTCTGTGTTCACTTTGATAGTGCTTTAATTTTTTTCTCTTATAAGCTATCATGAAACTGAAATTTCATCTAAAATTGTAGAATCTCTGATTGGTTCTCAATCAGTCCTATTTTACTCAATGTTGAAGAATAGTAAGATCACCTGCCAACTTTCTTGGCTTCACATTACTGATAGTCTCAGTTATTTACACTCCTAACAGTGTTCTGACTTTGAATGAATATGTCTAATAGCTTTGGAGTCTTCAAGGTCTATATCTTACTGTCAACCTTATTCACCTTTAGTTTTATATGTTATGTCATCTTTCTCTTAAGTCTATCTAGCTGACCTATTTTTAGTACAAAAATTGGACACATAACCACAATATCTTCCTCTATGCTTGTGTGTGTATATATGCTCAGATGCTCAGTCTGACTCTTTGTAACCCTATGGACTGTAGTCCACCAGGCTTCTCTGTCCATGGAATTTTCCAGACAAGAATACTGCAGCGGGCTTCCATTTCCTACTCCAGGGGGTCTTCTGACCCAGGGATGGAACCCACCTCTCTTGTGTCTCTTGCATTGGCAGGGGATTTTTTAACATGGCAACACCTGAGAAGCTTATTTATTCATAAATGGGTCTTCCTAACATCCTTCTCCTGTCAGCATCAACAGGGTAGTAAGAGTTATATTATAGTGATTTGACTGACAAAAATACATGCTATTTACATAAATCATGTGCATTGATACCCACTGAGAGGAATAATTGAATACAAAATGCAAACTCTGCTGTTACAGGGACCACACATCCAATTTGCCCAGGTCAGTGTTGGTTTATGCTTATTGTTTTACGAGTGTACCAGTTTGGAAAACAAAGTTTGTGGTTACTTTACTTATTGTGGATATACTATCTAATACGAAGCTGGACTTATCCCTGACTCTCTTTTGTGCATGTCTTCTTAGTACTTCCCTTTAAAGGTAAATTCACACACTGTCCAAGCATTGAATGTGTCAGTTTTGTTTCCCCTTACCTTCACTCATGGGCTTCCCTGGTGGTTCAGAGGGTAAAGTGTCTGCCTTTACCCTCAATGCGGGAGACCTGGGTTCGATCCCTGGGTCGGGAAGATCCCCTGGAGAAGGAAATGGCAACCCACTCCAGTACTCTTGCCTGGAGAGTCCCATGGATGGCGGAGCCTGGTAGGCTACAGTCCACGGGGTCGCAAAGAGTCGGACATGACTGAGTGACTTCACCTCACCTCACCTCACCTTCACTCACAAACTGTGTCATTCTGCAATATACCGAAGAGAACTTGGAAAATGTTTCTGTTGACTTAAAATTTCCACATTGGCACAAACATATTATGTAGTTGCTTCACCCATTTGGAAGAGGTTCCTCAATTGTTTCCATTATTGATTTATTTTTCAACCTCCAGAAACTGCTGTAACCATCTGGCTAAGTCAGTTCACTCTCTTGAATCTTCCCCGAACTTAATATCAAGCTTACAGGTTACAGTTAAATGAATGTCTCCTTCCAGTCCCATATGTAAAGAACTAGATCATCTTTTGTTGCTGTTTTTCCCTTGGGGTATCTCTCAGTTTCCTTGGTGGTGGTTAGCTGCTAAGTCATGTCCTACTCTTTTGTGATCCCATGGACTGTAGCCTGCCAGGCTCCTCTGTCCATGGGATTCTCCAGGCAAGAATACTGGAGTGGGTTGTCATTTCCTCCTCTAGGGGATCTTCCTGACTCAAGGATGGAACCTGTATCTCCTGCATTGTGGATGGAATCTTTACCATTGATCCACCAGGGTTTTTCCTTATATAAAAAATTTACTGATTAATAAGGCCTGGGTTTTTAAGATCTACTGTTATAATTGGCACTTATTTAAAAAGCAAGGCTCAGCCTAGTTGTGTTCACTTGGCAAAGGACACAGGATACCTCAGAAAGGTTTCCAGAAAGCCAGATGAATTCTTAGAGGCTATTCCAACGGTTCTTGTTTTGAGTCACGAGTCCATCCAACAACAAGGAAAGAGTAAACAAAGTTGAATGGGCAATATAGGTCCAGCTCCCTAGACCCCAAACCCAAAGCCAAAAACCCAGTACCTTCTAAGACTTCTGTGCAAGAGCCTAAATAAAATTCCCAAACCTTACAGATGTATTTACTGCCTCAGAATATTGTGTAACCATTGCACCGGCCTCATCTGATTGATATGAAGTAATGGAGCAAAGTAAACTCTGCTGCTTAATCACTAAGTTGTGTCTGACTCTTTGTGACCCCATGAACTGTTGCCTGCCAGGCTCCTCTGTCCATGGGGATTCTTCAGGCAAGAATACTGCAGTGCGCTGCCATGCCCTCTTCCAGGGGATCTTCCCAACCCAGGACTGAACCAATGTTTCCCGCATTTCAGGTGGATTCTTTACCATCTGAGCCACTAGGGAAGTAGTCTCTATCTGCTTTTTATGAGGAAAAAAAAAAACTTAAAACAACTGATTAAAGTCTGATTCCATTTGAATGACCAAAGTTCTCCCAACCCCCTAAACTCCCACCATGCCCCTGGCTCTGTTCTGTAGTTCCATGACCTTGGTAACATTCTTGATGGTCAAGGTATGCCATGGATTGGTTTAGCTGCATCAGTTGCAAGATTTAATAAACAGTTAACTATCCATGACATATTATTCAAAAAGAAAGCATTACCTTGAGTATGTTCACAGCTTTGATGCATGCCAAATATTACCCAGTATAGCATACTACCAAACTAATGAGCTGTCAGAGTGTATGTAGTCACTGGATCTGTAGCAGTTTTGTTTTAATTTTAGCTATTTTAATTCCTTTTATACTAATATTAAAAGTTTAATCATACAAAGCACAAGAGAATATGAGACCTATAGTTTTAGTTATAGTTCCATTTGTTTAAGGAATAGATTTAAAACAAACAAACAAACAAACAAACAGAATATTAGAGTCAAACTAGTTAGTCCATAATTGAAACAACATGAAATCCAAACTGCAGGATTTTAATGAAGTAAAACAGGGAGATGTTATTCTGTTTACCTAAATCAAAAGGGCAAAGATAAACATTTTGTTTGCAATGGAAAATGGATACTTTGATTCAAAAGCAATTTGTTTTGTCAATTTCAAGGCAATAATTGGATTATCCTCTTGGGAATGTTCTTCACTTTTATTAGCTAATTCCTATTTTTCTTTCCGGTCTCACTTGGGAAGTTGCCCATTCAGAGATTCCCTCTTCAGATTAGGTCATGCTAGTAGGAGGATTTGTAGAATAGGCAAAAAGAACTTGGATTTTACCAATTCTCCTAGTTGGTAGTATCATTTTTAGAATAATTCACCCTTTTATTCTTTTATTCCTGAAAGGTGGTTTAGAGATTTCTTCACCAGACTGATTGAAATCATCATCAATCTACTTGAGAAATTTATCTCAACAAATAATTATTCTATTATTTTTTTTAGTTCTTTCTTCTCAGTAACTTGACTAAATAAATAAATAAATAAAAACCAAAAAAAACAACCTTCAGTTTGGTAAATTTACTTTTAATATATTTCTTTTCAAATAATGTATAAGTAAGTAAGTAAGTAAAGTCACTCAGTCGTGTCCGACTCTTTGTGACCCCATGGACTGCAGCCCACCAGGCTCCTCAGCCATGAGATTCTCCAGGCAAGAATACTGGAGTGGGTTGTCATTTCCTTCTCCAAGGGATCTTCCCAACCCAGGGATCGAACCCGGGTCTCCCGCATTGGAGGCAGACGCTTTAACCTCTGAGCCACCAGGGAAGTCCACCAAATAATGCATACAACATTAAAAAAAAAAAAAAAAAACTAAGATCATGGCATCCAGTCCTATCACTTCATAGCAAATAGAAGGGGAAAAAGTGGGAGTAGTTGCAGATTTTATTTTCTTGGGTTCCCAAATCACTGCTGATGGTGGAGACTGCAGCAAAGAAATTAAAAGAGGCTTGCTCTTTGGAAGTAAACCTATGACAAACCTAGACAACATGTTAAAAAGCAAAGACATCACTTGTCTGAAAAAGGTCTGTGTAGTCAAAACTATAGTTTTCCCAGTAATCATGTACAAATGTGAGACCTAGACCATAAAGAAGGCTGATAGCCAAAGTATTTATGCTTTTGAACTATGGTGTTGGGAAGCTCTTGAGTGTCCCTTAGACTGCAAGGCGATCAAACCAGTCAATCCTAAAGGAAATCAGTCCTGAATATACAATGGAACGACTGATGCTGAAGCTGAAACTCCAATACTTTGGCCACCTGACATGAAGGAGCCAACTCACTGGAAAAGATTCTCATGCTGGGAAAGATTGAAGGCAAAAGGAGAAGAGGGTGGCAGAAGATGAAATGGTTAGATAGTATCATCGACTCAATGGATGTGAATTTGAGCTAAATCTAAGAGATAGTGGAAGACAGGGAAGCCTGGTGGGCTATAGTCCATGGGGTTGCACAGTCTGACATGACTTAGTGACTGAACAACAAAAAGTATTTCATTGATAGAAATCCAATGAACAGATTTTTGCATGAAGGTATTAATGGAGTCATTAGTCAGTTCAATCGCTCAGTCATGTCCAACTCTTCACAACCCCACGGACCACAGCACTCCAGGCCTCCCTGTCCATGACCAACTCCTGGAGTTTACTCAAACTCATCTCCATTGATCAACGATGCCTTCCAATCATCTCATCCTCTAACATCCACTTCTCCTCCTGCCTTTAATCTTTCCCAGAATCAGGGTCTTTTCAAATGAGTTAGCTCTTCGCATCAGGTGGACAAAGTATTGGAATTTCACCTTAACATCAGTCCTTCCAATGAACACCCAGGGCCACTCTCCTTCAGAAAGGATTGGTTGGATCTCCTTGTAGTCCAAGGGACTCTCAAGACTCTTCTCAAACACCACAGTTCAAAAGCATCAATTCTTCTGCACTCAGCTTTCTTTATAGTCCAACTGTCATATCCATACACGATTACTGGGAAAACCATAACCTTAACGAGATGGACCTTTGTTGGCAAAGTAATGTCTCTTCTTTTTAATATGCTGTCCAGGTTGATTCTAAATAGGAAAAGGAGTACGCCAAGGCTGTATACTGTCACCCTGCTTATTTAACTTATATGCACAGTACATCATGAGAAACGCGGGGTTGGAAGAAGCACAAGATGGAATCAAAATTGCCAGGAGAAATATCAATAACCTCAGATATGCAGATGACACCACCTTTATGGCAGAAAGTGAAAAGGACTAAAAAGCCTCCTGATGAAAGTGAAAGAGGAGAGTGAAAAGGATGGCTTAAAGCTCAACATTCAGAAAATGAAGATCATGGCATCTGGTCCCATCACTTCATGGGAAATAGATGGGGAAACAGTGAAAACAGTGTCAGACTTTATTTTTCTGGGCTCCAAAATCACTGCAGATGGTGACTTTAGCCATGAAATTAAAAGATGCTTACTTCTTGGAAAGAAAGTTATGAGCAACCTAGATAGCATATTCAAAAGCAGAGATATTACCTTGCCAACAAAGGTCTGTCTAGTCAAGGCTATGGTTTTTCCAGTAGTCATGTATGGATGTGAGAGTTGGATTGTGAAGAAAGCTGAGCGCCAAAGAATTGATGCTTTTGAACTGTGGTGTTGAAGACTCTTGAGAGTCCCTTGGACTGCAAGGAGATCCAACCAGTCCATTCTGAAGAGATCAACCTGGGATTTCTTTGGAAGGAATGATGCTAAAACTGAAATTCCAGTACTTTGGCCACCTCATGGGAAGAGTTGACTTATTGGAAAAAACTCTGATGCTGGGAGGGATTGAGGGCAGGAGGAGAAGGGGACAACAGAGGATGAGATAGCTGGATGGCATCACTGACTTGATGGATGTGAGTTTGAGTGAACTCCAGGAGTTGGTGATGGACAGGGAGGCCTGGCGTGCTGCAATTCATGGGGTCGCAAAGAGTCAGACCTGACTGAGCGACTGAACTGAACTGAACTGAGGTTGGTCATAACTTTCCTTCCAAGGAGTAAGCATCTTTTTAACTTCATGGCTGCAGTCACCATCTGCAATGATTTTGGAGCCCCCAAAATAAAGTAAGTCACTGTTTCCACTGTTTCCCCATCTATTTGCCATGAAATGATGGATCAGATGCCATGATCTTAGTTTTCTGAATGTTAAGCTTTAAGCCAACTTTTTCACTCTCCTCTTTCACTTTCATCAAGAGGATCTTGAGTTCTTCACTTTCTGCCATAAGGGTGGTGTCATCTGCATATCTGACGTTATTGATATTTCTCCCAGCAATCTTGATTCCAGCTTGTGTTTCTTCCAGTCCAGCGTTTCTCATGATGTACTCTGCATATAAGTTAAATAAGCAGGGTGAATAGATACAGCCTTGAAATACTCCTTTCCTGATTTGGAACCAGTCTATTGTTCCATGTCCAGTTCTAACTGTTGCTTCCTGATCTGCATATAGATTTCTTAAGAGGCAGGTCAGGTGGTCTGGTATTCCCATCTCTTTTCCACAGTTTATTGTGATCCACATAGTCAAAGGCATTGGCATATTCAATAAAGCAGAAATATATGTTTTTCTGGAACTCTTTTACTATTTTGATGATCAGGGGATATTGGCAATTTGATCTCTGGTTCCTCTGCCTTTTCCAAAACCAGCTTGAACATCTGGAAGTTCATGGTTCACGTATTATTGAAGCCTGGCTTGGAGAACTTTGGTATTGCTTCACTAGTGTGTGAGACGGGTGCATTTGTGTGGTAGTTTGAGCATTCTTTGGCATTGCCTTTCTTTGGGATTGAAATGAAAACTGACCTTTTCCAGTGCTGTGGCCATTGTTGAGTTTTCCAAATTTGCTGGCATACTGAGTCATAAAGTAATCCATAAGAAGAGCACCCAACATGCAAACTGATTGGTGCCCTTATAGCAAAAGGAAAGAATAGTCTGGCACAGGCCTTGTGAGGACATAGCAGAAGGCAGATAAGTAGAATGGCTTCTTGAGAAACTAAATGTGCTAGCACTTTGCTCTGGGACATCTAGCTTCCAGAACTGTGAGCAAATAAATTTCTGTTGTTCAAGTCACCTAGTCTATGATATATGATTATGGAAGCCCTAGGAAATTAATACACTCAGTATTCACTTGTTGCTAGCTGCTAAGTCACACTCAACTCTTTTGCTAACCCATGGACTATAGTCTGCCTAGCTCCTCTGTCCTTGGAATTTCCCAAGCAAGTATGCTAGAGAAGGTTTCCATTTCCTTTCCAGGGTATCTTCTTGACCCAGGGATTGAACCCAAGTTCTTTCATTGGTAGGTGGATTCTTTACCCCTGAGCCACCAGGGAAGTCCAGATATTCACTAAAAGCTACCTAGTATCTGAAGACATTGACATTTTTTAATGTTTAAGTAAATCTTTGTGCTGCTGCTGCTAAGTCGCTTCAGTCGTGTCCGACTCTGTGCGACCCCATAGACAGCAGCCCACCAGGCTCCCCGGTCCCTGGGATTCTCCAGGCAGGAACACTGGAGTGGATTGCCATTTCCTTCTCCAATGCACCAAGACTTCCCTGGTGGCTCAGATGGTAAAGCGTCTGCCTACAATGCGGGAGACCCAGGTTCAATCCCTGGGTTGGGAAGATCCTCTGTAGAAGGAAATGTCAACCCATTCCATTATTCTTGCCTGGAAAATCCCATGAACAGAGGAGCCTGGTAGGCTACAGTCCATGGGATCACAAAGAGTCGGACACACTAAGCGACTTCACTTTTCCAATGCATGAAAGTGAAAAGTGAAAGTGAAGTTGCTCAATCCTATCCGACTCTTAGCAACCCCATGGACTGCAGGCTACCAGGCTCCTCCATCCATGGGATTTTCCAGGCAAGAGTACTGGAGTGGGTTGCCATTGCCTTCTCTGAAATCTTTGTGCTGGCTTCTTCTAATGAAATCAATACAGTTTAATCCAGTATATATCTGAACCATTAGTCCACAACTCAAAGCAGCATTTCATTTACAACTTTATCAGTCACTATAGTTGAGTCTGTCAAAGTTTAAAGAATTATGGGAAGGATTTAATACTTAGGAAATGTATATATTGTGTTTATTCTCCCTCTGCTCAAGTGTTGCCTTTGGATTTCCTTATCATCAAGGATTTAATACAATTTGATTCAGACACCCAATTTCACCAGCAGAAAATTTTGATGTTCTTCAAATTTTATAGCTTCTGATTTCTCTCTCTCTCTCTTTTAAATTCCCACATGACTCCTTAATTCTTTTAGATCTACCTAGGGAATTTAATCACTTCCCCCAGCCCACTCAGCACCCACAACACTGCAGCCTAGAGCATGATCCTAGCCAAATTCAGTCACCAGGTATGTCATTATATTTGTAGTGTTATTGAATATATTTTCAGGGTTCTAATACGGTGAGTGTTTAGGAGACCTCAGACAAAATGGAGGTTGAGAATGTGGTGATTTACATTATATTGCTCACGCTAAGGGCCCCTCCACTAGTGGTAAAGGAATTACCTGCAATGCAGGAAATATAAGAGACTTCCTTCTCTGGGTCAGGAAGATCCCTGGGAGGAAGGCAGGGCAACCCACTGCAGTATTCTTGTTTGGAGAATCTCATGGACAGAGGAGCCTGGTTGGCCACAGTCCACAGCATCACAAAGAGTTGGACACAACTGAAGCGATTTGGCACACTGACCCTAGAGAGTACTACTTACTCTTCTGGAATCTCTTACTTGACCTTTCAACATTGTTCAAGCTTCAGAAAATGGTTCTTTCTGATTAGCATAATCCCTGTTTCCCTTTTTATTTCTTCAGTGTTTTAAGGAATTATCTCTTGGAGGATTTTCCCAATAAGCCAATTTGTCATTCTCACTCTTAACTCTTTAATTTATCACCAATTTTAATGTGCTTGTACAGGTAATATTTTAAAAACAGAATCTTGATTTATATGTTTTATTAATTTTATCTTCTCTTTGTTAACTGGAATTATGTTGTAAGCATTTCCTAAGATCATTAATTATATTCTAAAATATTTTCAATGATTAAAATATATTATTTGAATGCTCCATAGTTTATTAACTATTGTCCTGCAATTTAACATATTACTGGATCCCATTTTTTAACACAATTAAAAATACCACTGATATGAGCAACTTTGAACATAAATCTTTTAGTGAATTTTTGACTATTTTCTTATAATTGATATCTAAAAGAGGACTGCTAGTTCAAAGTTATAAAATATATTATTGCTTTTTTAATAATTATAAAAGTCAATCACTTCCATATATATTGTAATGCATTATTTTAACTATAGCTATCACTATAAAATATTATACAATGTACAATGACTAGCAACTTATATTTTATAAATTCTATCTTGGAAAAAATGCTTATATGTGTATAGATAGGCAAACATCTACAAATAGAATATACATATGTATTTATATATAAATGTATATCTATACATATCAATACTTTTTAATTTATGTGAATAATATGCATTTCATTTTTAAAACAGCTGTACATACTCCAATTTATGGAGATAAAAAGTAATCAATTTTGTATTGATGAAAATTTAATATATTTCATTATATTATTACAAATCTTGCTGCAGTTAATACACTTCTACATATAACCCTTTGTACATCACTCTTTATAGCATTTCCTAGAACTTAATTTGCTGGTCAGAGCATATTCACATTTTAAAATTTAATGAATTTGAACAAATAGCTTTCCAAAATTGCTCAATTTCTTTCTATTCAGCAGTCTAGTTGGATATTCAAGTTTCTTTTTCTACAAGTCATATAATATATTTTATTAATATTGATACAACAGATGAATTGATGGATAAGAACTTGGTAGAAGATTTTGTGTGTATCTTAGAATATTCTACTAAAGGAATGCAATATTTCTTAAGTTTAGACACATTTAATTTCATCTTAAATAAAAACATATTCACTAGACAATTTTATAATACACACATGCATATGTACATTTATTAGTCTGTTAGGGTATAGTTATATTGTAGTCTGTTAGAGTATAGTTATATTATAAAATTTAGGATCACACCAACCATCTTAATGTGATAGATCAATTTATATAGCCTAGAAATCACCTGTCTTTTGAAAATTATAAGAACTTGCTTTAAAAAAAAATTGTCTAGGGATTTCTCTGGTTTTCTGGTGGTTAAGACTTTGCACTTCCAATGGAGGGGGCATTGGTTCAATCCCTGATCAGGAAACTAATATCTCACATGCCACATGGTATGGCCAAGAAAGAAAAAAATCCAGCCTTAGAGCCTTTGCAGACATTTTTATTTTACTTTTTGTATTTCTTCCCTAGACCATTCTTATTTGCTTGCTTTTCTAGGATATCAATAGCTGAAAAACTCATATTACTTTTCTGGTTTATATAAACAAAGCTCATGAATTTCTACTTCCCTGTAGTTTTTGGCATTACTCAGTTATCTAGTCTGGTAGCTTGCTTATTATTTGAGCATGATATAAGTTAGCATCCTTTTCATTAATATATTGTAGTTAAGAATTTCAATGTATGAGAAATATTTAACAGATGCCAACTTTCTGAAGGTGTGTAAATAGACTCAGATTCAGGTGGATTTAAGATAACAATACTAGACCTGGGAGAAATCCCTCATGCTATTGTCTGATACATATTGTTGGATTAAAATTTGGATGGTCAATGCAAGCAATGTCTCCTACTTATTTATTGTGTTCCAATAAAAAAAATGCTGAACTACTGACCTTTATATTTTGAGAAAATTCACCCTCTGCCAAGTAAATTGTGTAATTGAAATCATTACTATTTTCTGCATCAGTGTCCCTTTTCTTTGAGAATGAGGATGCGAATCGTATGGGAAGAGAGAATGTGTATATTTTGCAGATGAAGATGCCTCTAAATAGTTTAGAAAGTTATAGGAGAAAAGTGTTCACACTTTAATAAACCTCAGTGAAGCTGTACTTACATTTAGTGTCACATTGCGAGTTCTAAGACGAAAGGTAACACAGAGACATATTGGTTACTTTACCTAAAGTATCATTATTTTACATCCATATGTATGGGGCTTTCCTGATAGCTTAGTGGGTAAAGTGGGTAAAGAATCTGCAATGCAGGAGACACAGAAGATGTGGGTTTGATCCCTCAGTTGGGAAGATTCCCTGGAGAAGGAAATGGCAACCCACTCCAGTAGTCTTGCCTGGAAAATCCCATGGACAGAGGAGCCTGGTGGGCTACAGTCTAAAGGATGGCAAAAAAGTCAGACACAACTGAGCAAGTAAACATGTCTATCACTGTATGCATACATTTCTTCACTGGAGTATCAATAACAGGATTTTCAATTACATTATTTTAATATAGTTTGATACAAGTCAGTAATAATGATAATGTTTCAGCATCATTACTGTGCTGAGACACACCATTAATACTTGGTGATTATTTTCCATTGAATACTTATTTCTTCTATATATTTATAAATAGTAATATTTCTGCTTCCAACAATTATATTTTTTTCATGGAAACATACAGTGACAGTTAAAAAATTCATTAAATAAAATTCTTTGTCACAATAAAAGTTTCCTGGAAACATCATACCCATTATATCCATTATAAGATTATATGGATTAATATATATTATATATAATATTATTATATTATATACCATTATAAGGTATCATAGTAGAGGCTCCGTGTGGGTCCCTATTGCTGGCAATTCCTTTATTCAGCAACACCAGTAGATAATCCTTGGTTTGATGGGGTCCATGCTATTTGTCCCTTACCTCTGCCCCTGTAATGCTAATCATTATAATTCCAGGCATAAGCACTGGATTGGTGGCCTAAGACAGAGACCTACTGAAATCTACCAACCTGTTGTCTACTTGCTCATGTTCCCAGTCCTTAGGTCCATCTACATAGTTTTTTCCCAGGTCTCCTTGTCATCAATATTTCAATATCATTCTTCCCAGTCCCTGATGAATAAACTAAGCCAATCTCTGTTGCCATGGGTATGTATATTCTCACTCAGGTCTTTTCAAAATAGCTTGCGCCCACTGGGAGAATTTCCTTCACTATTCTTTTCTGTCTTTGAGAAAGAACCCCTTTTGAGAAGAACATTAGTGCCAAAGCAGCCCATTTTTAGCTTCTAGCCTCACAACATGCTGACCCATTCAGGAAACAAGTTCAAATTCTTTCACCCTTCATCAGCTCCTCAAAGGGTTTAGATATCAGCTGCGAGAGATTTGGTACAACATCGGTAGGGGTGCTGGGCAGCTGACTTGTGCTGCTCGTGCTCCCTGAGTCCTCTGCAGCCCACTGCCACTGTATGCTGAATGCTTGTGAGCTCACCCATCATTGTGCAGGTATGACAGAATCTACTTCATAATGGAACGTTTGGTGACAACATGTGCCGTCCCATAGTCAGATGCCCTTTTCTACTAGGGTCCAGGAGCATGCCAAGAACTGATTTTAAAATGTTGGCTAGGGACTTCCTTGGTGGTCCAGTGCTTAGGACTCTGCGCTTACACTGAATGGGGCATGGGTTTGAGCCCTGGAAGAACTAAAATCCCACATGCTTCATGCTGGAGCCAAAACACACACACACACACACACACACACACACACACACACACACAAGAAAAACTTAATTAAAAAACATGTTGTATAGTTTTATGCCACAGTTGTAATTGCCTTTCTCCAGAGTCCTAGTGTCTGTCTGCACTTTGACTACTGTATTAAGACTTGTCAGTCTTAGCAAATACCTAGCAAATCTGTATGGCCTTTTTCTACCAGAGAAACCTCAAGTACCCTGAGATCTGTAGAGTTATAAGACCAAAATGGAGGACTTTTTATAACACACTCTAGAATGGATGCAAACCTTTTTCTTGTCCTGTCTTATTCAAATCTAGCACACTTACACACCAATAAATGGGTTGTGGCAGTATTCCACAGCATGGAATACACTGATATCAAAAACCTAAAGATGCCTTCCAAGCTTTATGTTTTTTCTGAGTTGTAGGAGGCACAGGCTGCAATGACTTAACCTATACCCTGGAGTAGGATGTCCTTATGCCCCAGATAACTGGACCATAAGAACTTCACCAATACAGCAAGCTCATAAGCCTTTGCAGGTTCACCAGCATTCTCTAGAGTACAGCGTGTTACCAAGTCTTTCACGCTTGCCCTTTCTGGCTCATCAATCACAATTAACACGCTGCCATCAAGAGAGTGGACCATTACGATGCTGAGAGTGGGGTAAATTTCCAAAATAGAAAATGTAGGAAGAAATGACTAGAACATGTGGTTCATAAGGTACGTTTTGAGTTTCAGATGCCAGTAAGAATCAGAACTGAAGATGTCAAGACATTCTTCCAAGACTTATGGCAAGGAATCAATTTCTATCAGAATAGTTGTAAACATAGCTCAATAAAGGTATCAAAGAAAATAAGAGTTGTGTAATAGAAAGTGCCCAAATTTGAGGAATAAAAAGAAAAAAAACTTCACTTTCTGAAAGCTTTTTTTTTTTAATCTCTCATTTTCTTTTAAACTTGGCAGAGTCCTCCCTTGCACCATTAAATATAAATCAAAGAACTGAACTCTTAGATAATGTTGCAGTTTGACTAACTTTCAGAAAGAAAAGCATATGAAAGTTGTCTAGAAGATTCATTTATTAGCTAAACTCACCAAGACACTATCATAAAAAATCTGTCATGAGCTAAAAAGTATTTAGAACAATGGCTTTAACCTTTACAAAACAGGTCATTTTACTTTATTTTTGAGAAACAAAAAGAAGTATAACTACTAGATAAAAAGAAAAGTAATTTTTCTAAATGAGATGTAATTTCCAAAACATCTTTTGAGATATAGGAATAGCAATCTTTAATTATGATTAGAATTTGCACAGAAATACTGATACACCAATTCAATTGAAAGCAGATGTTCTACTTTTAGTGCTTTTCCAAAATGAGGGAAGATGACAATAGCAACTTAGTAACACAAATAATAGGAAATATAATATCTTACTAATCATTTTATCCAGATGCAGACCTTGCCAAGGAAAGATCGTCTTTTGTTTAAACTAGGCTTAATTACTAAAATAGTTTGCTAATTCTGCTTTTCTTGAAGTCCTTCCAGTAGGTTAAATTCTTACAAAACAATGCTACTCATTTTCCATGTTTTCTTCCCTCCCCACCAACAGAGATGCTTTTACATTTTGTTCAAAATATCCCAGATGGATCTATGACAAATATATTAGGCACATATCTCACTCATTAGATTGTCATTAATTCCAGAATTATTAAATAATTGAACATCACTTTTCTAGTTTCAAGCTTATAACTTGTTTTTATTTATTTCTTCTCAGGTTGAATTAACTTCCAGTTAGAGTTCATAAGAATTCATTTGAGTGGCTTTTCTAAACAGTTGTATCATTTACTTCTAAAAGAAACACAATGCTTAAATAAAGTCCATCTGAATATGTAAAAATATCTTTTTAGTGTAATCAGAATCTGTTTATTTTTGTTCTCTTTGTTTCTCTCTTTTTGTCCTTGGGATCTATCTTCCTATTTCTTCACTTTTCATTTGCAACAAATAATGAAACAATACATTAATAAAAGCAACTCAAATAAAAACTTTTTTATATAACAACTCAATTGAAGCAATGAGATACCTCAACTCTATCCCTGTATTTAAAGACATACAATAAGAAAGCTGTGGTACATATACACAATGGAGTATTACTCAGCTAGTAAAAAGAATACATTTGAATCAGTTCTAATGAGGTGGATGACGCTGGAGCCGATTATACAGAGTGAAGTAAGTCAGAAAGAAAAACACCAATACAGTATACTTACACATATATATGGAATTTAGAATGATGGTAATGATAAACCTGTATGCAAGACAGCAAAAGAGACACAGATGTATAGAACGGCCTTTTGGACTCTGTGGGAGAGGGAGAGGGTGGGATGGGTTGGCAGAGTGGCAGTGTAACATGTGTGATATCATAAGTGAAACGAATCGCCAGGCCAGGTTTGATGCAGGATGCAGGATGCTTGGGACTGATGCATGGGGATAATCCAGAGAGAGGGTGTGGGGCGGGAGGAGGGGGGAGGTGGGGGTCGGGATTGGGAGTTCATGTACACTCGTGGCTGATTCATGTCGATGTGTAGTAAAATGAATACAGTATTGTAAAGCAAAACAAACTAAAAAATAAAAATTAAAAAAAAAGACATACAAAAACAAAAAAGCTAGTGAGCTGGGTACATTTTCATCCATCATACAAAAAAACAAACAAACAAACAAAAAAAAACAGGCAACACAAAACCTTTAGTGTATTTGTCAAGTAATGTAAAAAGCTATAAAAGTTATGTTTTAAGTTTATAAAAGAGTAAATTAGAAAAATTTGAATAAATAAGTTAGAGTTCTAATTACAGGTAACATCATGTCAAGAATTTTAATAGCTTGATAATAAAAGAGTTGAGGGTATTTTGATATTTAGAGCATTCAGAGATTTATGAGAGATTTTCACTCACACAAAACTTGGGGTATAATAAACAATCGATGCTTTTGATGATGGTCATAGGTAGGGTTGACTAATTTATCATCAACCAGCAAAGCTTTGAAAATTGAACAGGTTTTAAAAATATAATACAACTATAAACTATTTATGTCAAGTAAATTTATATTTATTAAATTATACTGGATTTTATAAAACTATTACCTAAACTATCTTTTCTTTATACATGTCTAAATTTTGTCTTACTAATGAGCAGCTTAACAGGCTATATTTCCAAAGGTAACATTTGGTGATATTTCTATGAAAAGGCTCACGTAAGGAGACAATTGTTCTAGTCTTATAGATAGTTAGATCTATAAGATTACCATATCATACTTATATCAATAATATTAACATATATCTATATAGTTATATATAGTTATTAATATTAACACACACATATATATAGTTATATATGGTTATTAATACTATTATATAGCTATATATCCTGGTTGAGGGCATGGCAACCCACTCCAGTATTCTTGCCTGTAGAATTGCGTAGACAGAGGAAACTGATGATAGGCTATAGTCCGTAGGGTCACAGAGTCAGACATGATTGAAAACAACTTAGCATACATGCATGCATAGTTATATATAGTTATATATATAAGATTATATAATTATGCTTATAGATATAACCAAGTGTTAAACAGAGGCACTGGAAAATACCACTGAAGAAGCTAATTTTTTCAAAGTGGAGTTCTACCAAGCCCATTTTGACTTACTTTAATGCAACCGTTAATACTACAACAATTAAAAATGAAAACATAAAGGATAATTTCCAAATTATATGGCCCAAACTATTCAAACATATGTAGAATGGAGACTCTGTGGCCAAACTTGTGTTTGTATGCTCCTAGAAGTCAGATAAATAATGAGATATTTACATTACATCAGGATACATAAAGAATAAATTTTATGTTCTCTAACATGTAAATTTTATTATAAATCAATGAAGTAATATTGTATCTGAAGTATGATTAATCAAGATAAATAGGCCAAAAGTACATTAAGAAATAATTTTGAAAGCTTTATAAGGCACTGTGGTGTTTTTTCTTTTTTCTTTAGATGAACACCTAAGTCATTTTTCCTTTATGATTCATTTAAAGAACTTTTAAAAATATTTCCCAATACAAAATTTGACTTCCCTGGTGACTCAGACAGTAAAGCATCTGTCTACAATGTGAGAGACCTGGGTTTGATCCCTGGGTTGGGAAAATTCCCTGGAGAAGGAAATGGCAACCCACTCCAGTACTCTTGCCTTGAAAATCCCATGGACAGAGGAGCTTGGTGCATGGGGTCGCAAAGAGTCGGGCATGACTGAGCAATTTCACTTTCTTTATACAAAATTTGAGAAATGGGAAATAGATTAAAAATGTACATTGCTAGAATATCTCAACCTTTATCTTATGCTCACGGGAAAAACTGAATTTCAATCAAATGATTTTATAAATGGTAAGATATGATTAATATTCAAAACAGAAGATATTGTATTGAAATCACAGTACCTCATTTGGATTATTTCAATAAACTCAATAATCTCCTTTAATTATATGTGATTACATTTTAACAGCCACTTCTCTGTTTTTCCCTTCCATTCGTACTCTCAAAGCCAATGTCACATTTGATAGTAAGCTATCAAGGGCAGCTAATAACCATAATTATCAATGGCAAGAAACTTGTCCTGGCTATATAGTCAGCATAAGGTAAACTCATCTTTATTTTCAACATGAGTGATAGCGTGTGTGTTTCCTGCAGTTGTTTGCATGTATTTCCATACCAGACCACCTGACCTGCCTCTTGAGAAATCTGTATGCAGGTCAGGAAGCAACAGTTAGAAATGGACATGAACAACAGACTGGTTCCAAATAGGAAAAGGAGTACGTCAAGGCTGTATATTGTCACCCTGCTTATTTAACTTATATGCAGAGTACATCATGAGAAATGCTGGACTGGAAGAAACACAAGCTGGAATCAAGATTGCTGGGAGAAATATCAATAATCTCAGATATGCAGATGACACCACCCTTATGGCAGAAAGTGAGGAGGAGCTAAAAAGCCTCTTGTTGAAAGTGAAAGAGGAGAGTGGAAAAGTTGGCTTGAAGCTCAACATTCAGAAAACGAAGATCATGGCATCTGGCCCCATCACTTCATGGGAAATAGATGGGGAAACAGTAGAAACAGTGTCAGACTTTGTTTTTTTGGGCTCCAAAATCACTGCAGATGGTGACTGCAGCCATGAAATTAAAAGGCGCTTACTCCTTGGAAGAAAAGTTATGACCAACCTAGATAGTATATTCAAAAGCAGAGACATTACTTTGCCGACTAAGGTCCGTCTAGTCAAGGCTATGGTTTTTCCTGTGGTCATGTATGGATGTGAGAGTTGGACTGTGAAGAAGGCTGAGCGCCGAAGAATTGATGCTTTTGAACTGTGGTGTTGGAGAAGACTCTTGAAAGTCCCTTGGACTGCAAGGAGATCCAACCAGTCCATTCTGAAGGAGATCAACCCTGGGATTTCTTTGGAAGGAATGATGCTAAAACTGAAGCTCCAGTACTTTGGGCACCTTATGCGAAGAGTTGACTCATTGGAAAAGACCCTGATGCTGGGAGGGATTGGGGGCAGCAGGAGAAAGGGACGACCGAGGATGAGATGGCTGGATGGCATCACTGACTCGATGGACGTGAGTCTGAGTGAACTCTGGGAGTTGGTGATGGACAGGGAGGCCTGGCGTGCTGCGATTCATGGGGTCGCAAAGAGTCGGACACGACTGTGCGACTGAACTGAACTGAAAGAATCTGCCAGCCAAGGTAGAAGACACAGGTTTGATCCCTGGGTTGGGAGAATCCCCTGGAGAAGATAATGGCAACCCCTCCAGTATTCTTGCCTGGGAAACTCCATGGACAGAACAAGCCTGAAGGTCTTCAGTGTGTATGTCACAAAAGAGTCAGACACAACTTGGAGACTTAACAACTATTGATTTAATTAGTGTAAATTGTTATGTTAGCTTATTTCCTACATCATTTAATTATCATCAAATGCCTAGAGTTTCAAAAATTAAATTCTAAGTATAATATTCCTCCTGTTACACAATTAAAACAAAAATTTCCCTGGTACCATTTGATTTAAAAACAGCAATTCAATGAAGATTTATCCATATATTTAAAAATCCTTATAAGGATAACCTGCACTAAATACTTCTATTGTTGTTTGGAACTAAATACATTTTGTTCTAAAAGGAAGATATGTTGTGGTAGAAAAACTATGAAACACGGAATTAAGAACTAAAATTAGTACAAGTCTACTAGTCATAAAAAGTACTGATAATATTCAGTGTGAGTCATTTTTATAGATAAAAATTATCATAATTTATGATATGTCTTTATGTAAAAACACATGTAAAGTAAGTTAATAAAATATTCTGTGTAAGGAGAATGAATCTGCAATATCACTTTTAAATTCTCATCATTCTGAAATAACATGATTTGTTTAAAAGATTGCTTCAGATTTGTTATAGATAATTTGTAATTCTTTGTTACAATAAGTAATATTAAGATAAAGAAAGCTTTTAAGATAGAAAGCTTTAGATTTAAGCTTTTGTCCACATTTTATTTATATTTTTACAATATGTTCTTAAAGTTGTACATACAAAAGTAGAAACTTCTTTTTTTTTTTTGCCTATACTGATATTCATGTCACTGTGCCTGTATAAGAACCTGGGCCTTTACCTGAACTGTTCTCAGCATGGTGTGTGTGTGTGTGTGTGTGTGTGTGTGTGTGTACACATATTGTAGTATAATAAAAAAAGAAATGTTTCCACTCTGTTTTATTTTTGAACACTTAAATTTGAAAATTTGAAACAGTTTTATATATTCTTCCTTCAGTTCAGTTCAGTCAGTCACTCAGTCGTGTCTGACTCTTTGCAACCCCATGAATCACAGCACGCCAGTCCTCCCTGTCCATCACCAACTCCCAGAGTTCACTCAAACTCATGTCCATCGAGTTGGTGATGCCATCCAGCCATCTCATTCTCGGTCGTCCCCTTCTCCTCCTGCCCCAATCCCTCACAGCATCAGAGTCTTTTCCAATGAGTCAACTCCACATGCGGTGGCCAAAGTACTGGAGTTTCAGCTTCAGCATCAGTCCCTCCAATGAACACCCAGGACTGATATCCTTTAGGATGGAGTGGTTGGATCTCCTTGCTGTACAAAGGACTCTCAAGTGTCTTCTCCAACACCACAGTTCAAAAGCATCAATTCTTCAGCACTCAGCTTTCTTCACAGTCCAACTCTCACATCCATACATCACCACTGGAAAAACCATAGCCTTGACTAGACGGACTTTTGTTGGCAAAGTAATATCTCTGCTTTTGAATATGCTGTCTAAGTTGGTCATAACTTTCCTTCCAAGGAGTAAACGTCTTTTAATTTCATGGCTCCAGTCACCATCTGCAGTGATTTTGGAGCCCCCCAAAATAAGTCTGACACTGTTTCCACTGTTTCTTCATCTATTTCCCATGAAGTAATGGGACCAGATGCCATGATCTTCATTTTCTGAATGTTGAGCTTTAAGCCAACTTTTTCACTCTCCTGTTTCACTTTCATCAAAAGGCTCTTTAGTTCTTCCTCACTTTCTCCCATAAGGGTGGTGTCATCTGCATATCTGAGGTTATTGATATTTCTCCCAGCAATCTTGATTCCAGCTTGTGCTTCATCCAGCCCAGCGTTTCTCATGATGTACTCAGCATATAAGTTAAATAAGCAGAGTGACAATATACAGCCTAGATATACTCCTTTTCCTATTTGAAACCTGTCTGTTTTTCCATGTCCAGTTCTAACTGCAATAGACTATTCATATAATTTACATACTTTGTTATTAAGATGTTCCTTTTTTCACTAATATGCCGAAATTCTTCAGTATCACAGAAGCACACATTATACAATTTATATGATTAATGCATGTTGTAATCAAGTATTTCTCCAGCTGTCTCTAAATTTACTTTTCCATTTCTCAGATATGGAATATTTTTAATTTATATGTAGTTTATTTTCTTCATGTTCTTTGGTTTTGGAGTCATGCTCAGAAGAATTAGAAAAATATGTATATTTCTGTTATTTTACAATTTTACATTTAAAGTTTAGGCCATTCACCAATTGAAACTTATTTTGCTATATTTATTTCACCTGTTTTACTCAAGTTTAGAGCCATTCCTGGAATTTTTGAGTCCATAAGCTCTACTAACTTCTGTAAATATAATTGTATTCATTTTTCTATATATTATTTTGTGTCTCTTATACTTTAGAGAGTTCACTGTACATTAAGGCTTCCCAGATGGTGCTAGTGGTAAAGAACCTGTCTATCAATGCAGGAGACCCAGGAGATGCAGGTTTGATCCCTGGATCAGGAAGATCCCCTGAAGTAGGAAATGGCAACCTGCTCAGGTATTCTTGCCTGGAGAATCCCATCGACAGAGGAGCCTGGACGGCTACAGTCTATGGGGTTGCAAAGAGTCAGACACAACTGACCACACACAATTACAATATTTCTTCAAAAACGTTTAAGCCTGGCAGTCCAGTGGTTAGGAATCTGTGTTTCCACTGTAGGGGCCACAGCCTCCATCCCTGGTTGGGGAACTAAGACACTTGTGTGGTGAGGTAAGAAATAAATAAAATAAAATGGAGAAATAGCATCACCTTAAAAAACAAAGCTTTAAGGCACTGACGAGTGTTTCAAAACTTCTTCATATTTTTACATAATATCCAATTTACTTGAACTTTACATAATACATGATACAAAAAAAAATAGAGAAAGAAAAGGTGAAAGTATATCACATGCACTTCTTTGAGATAAACTTAGTCAATGGTTACAAATAGGCAGATACTCATTTCTGTAGAAAAGGTGAATAGGACTCTGGCACCAGGACTTGAGGTTGTCTGAAATATAAATCTATGACGTATCAGTGTTCATCTCCTGTAGTTAGTCATAATGCTAATCTGGCAATGACTAAATACCCTGGAATATTAGCTTTTCAGACCATTATGTAAAAATCCACTTTTGTAGCATGAAGCACCTGACTGTTAAAATAAATGCAAGATTCTAATCTGCTAAACCAAATTATCTCATAAAACTTGATTTTAAATAATTTTAAGTATGTATTTATGTTAGAGTCAATATGAAGCTAAATGTATTGTTCCAATTATTGTAAATATAATATTAAATTAACTTATGCTTTAACCTGATTTTCTGTGGAAACATTAAAAAAAAAAAAAAAAAAAGAATCCTTCAGGCTCATTTCATTTCTGGATGTCTTTTCTCTGTAACTTAACAACATCTGTCAGTGGAGGTTCCCCAGGGAAGACAAGCTGTTTCCCAATCCTGAGTCATTCACCTACATAACCATAGGGTACAAGTAGGCACCGTCCTCCAAATTCGGATTAAGTTTCCTTGGCTCATACAGACTATTCCCCTGCCCCTCCTTCCTCCAAACAAGAGTTTATCAGTCAAATCTGCACTGGCTTGCCTTAGATGATGGCTTGGCCACCTAGATGGCGCCTTTCTCCTAGAATCCATGTCCCTCCACCAGCAGCCTGAAGATCCCTTGTTCTGTTTCAGTCGTTCCACGTGCAGAGATATTGGAACCAGGATATATAGTTAGAAACAAACATACATAATCAGCACTTAGAACTATCCTCATTCTCAAGGACTCTTGTCTTGATGAATGATGCTCCTCCAGCTGTCAGGTCAAGAGCTTGAGCCTAAGAGATAAACAACTGACCCAGTGTTGAATGAATTTCCCCTGGACCTCACAAAATTATAGAAGGAAGAAGGAAGCAATCCTGTGCTAGCTTTCCTGCATTCAGGGGCACTCATTTGAAATTTCTTTTTATCAGTACAGAAGTCTCTTTCCACCATCATCTCTCTTCTGGAATTAAAACCCATCTCAATGTCATGGTTCTCCCTTCCTCTCTTAAGATAAACTTGAAATACTTTATTACATAACCCTCATATTACCACTAAGTAGCCTGCCAAATTTACTTTCACGTCTCCTAGGTCTGTTTCCTTTCCCTCCTGCTCTTATCTTTTTTTTTCAAAATTTGGGAGGCAATATGTTGTAATTACTGAGAGTCCTAGATTTTTCAGAGTGCTGAAAGAGAGAGGCCTACACATCAGGGAACACACACAACAATACAACTTAGTTGGTGTGTGCATGCCTGCTAAGTCCCTTCAGTCCTGTCTGACTCTGCTATCTTATGGACTCTGGCCTGCCAGGCTCCTTTGCTCATGGGATTCTCCAGGGAAGAATACTGAAGTGGGTTACCATGCCCTCCTTCAGGGGATCTTCCCAACCTGGGGATCGAACATTCCTCTTTTAGGTTTCCTGTGTTGGCAGGCAGGTTCTTTACTACTAGCTCTGTTTAATTGATCTTTTCTGTCTGTAAGGATTAAGCTTTGACCCACCATTGTAAAAACTTATTTGGAGAAGCATCTAAAGCAGACTATCAGGCACTTTCTTCTAGAGTGCTAACGCTGATTCTCCACAATGATTCTCACAGTTACTGATGTGAGTATTGTAATGTAAACTGACGGGTGTGGCTCCTGCTTAAAAACCTATGTGATTTTTCAGGCCCAAGCACAGACAATTACAAAGGCTTTTCCTGTCAGGCCTCACAGAGAAAGGCTGCTGCTCCCACACCAGGCTTGGTGCATGGCTGATGACACTGAGGACAGTTACCATCAAGGACCTGGGCACTTGGTCAGTAATGCTGGTGGTGTATTTGCCTTTTGGGTCCTTCTGCCTTCATCCCTGGGTCTCTCTGTCTGAGACCTTGGGCAAAAGTTCTCTTTAAACACCTCCCACTGAGGCCTCCTTATGGGAGGAGGAGGGGCATACCTGAACCCAGTTTTCCCCACTCTGACTCAGTTCTTTTCCACTCCTCTTGACAAACCTGTCTACAGGTCAGGAAGCAATAGTTAGAACTGGAAGGGAACCACAGACTGGTTCCAAATAGGAAAAGGAGTACGACAAGGCTGTCTATTGTCACCCTGCTTATTTAACATATATGCAGAGTACATCACGAGAAACGCTGGGCTGGAAGAAGCACAAGCTGGAATCAAGATTGCCAGGAGAAATCTCAGTAACCTCAGATATGCAGATGACACCACCCTTATGGCAGAAAGTGAGGAAGAACTAAAGAGCCTCTTGATGAAAGTGAAACAGGAGAGTGAAAAAGTTGGCTTAAAGCTCAACATTCAGAAAATGAAGATCATGGCATCTGGTCCCATTACTTCATGGGAAATAGATGAAGAAACAGTGGAAACAGTGTCAGACTTATTTTTGGGGGCTCCAAAATCACTGCAGATGGTGATTGTAGCCATGAAATTAAAAGACGCTTACTCCTTGGAAGGAAAGTTATGACCAACTTAGACAGCATATTCAAAAGCAGAGATATTATTTTGCCAACAAAGGTCCGTCTAGTCAAGGCTATGGTTTTTCCAGTGGTGACGTATGGATGTGAGAGTTGGACTGTGAAGAAAGCTGAGCGCCAAAGAGGACTCTGGAAAGTCCCTTGGACTGCAAGGAGATCCAACCAGTCCGTTCCGAAGGAGATCAGTCTTGGATGTTCTTTGGAAGGACTGATGCTGAAGCTGAAACTCCAGTACTTTGGCCACCTCATGCAAAGAGTTGACTCATTGGAAAAGACTCTGATGCTGGGAGGGATTGGGGGCAGGAGGAGAAGGGGACAACAGAGGATGAGATGGCTGGATGGCATCACTGACTTGATGGATGTGAGTTTGAGTGAACTCCAGGAGTTGGTGATGGACAGGGAGGCCTGGCGTGCTGCAATTCGTGGGGTTGCAAAGAGTCGGACACGACTGAGAGACTGAACTGAACTGAGCCTTTCCTCCTGACCTCCTCACTTCCCCTGCCCCAGGGTCCAGAAAGCTGCTGAAGCCTTTTGTTTCAGGCTCCCTCAATAGTGGAATGATCCACTGACCCTCAACCACATACCATTACATGGAGTAAAATGGAACTAGGGAAATTAGCACTCCCTTTGCTTTTAGATTCTCGTTTATACCTTGGCAGTAGTGATTATAAATAATCTTTCATTTTTGACTTGTTGCTTTAATTGGCTACTCCAACACCTGGTAGCTCTCTTTCTCACAGATGAGCTGTGCTCCTGATGTGAACATCCATCTTTTTAGGATGAATTAGCAACACTTTATAATAAGGGAGTAAGAGAAACAATTGACCTTGATGCCAAAAACATTTAGCTCACAAGGACTCAGCATTATGTATCACTAATCCCCATAGATTTTCAATATATACTTTAGCCATCTGTTCCTATATCAGTGGTTATAGTATAAACTGGGAGTGTTCTTATATGACTGAAACCTATCATTTTTCCTTTTTTATTTGTCTCCTACTTCTTCTTTCCTTGACAAGAAGAAATAAATCATAGCCAATTCCTTTGACAATTGACCTTACGGCAAAAACCATTTAGCTTATATAGAATCAGGTAATGTATGTCATGGAAGCTGAGGGAAGAGTCATGCTATTGCAGAATTAATATTTCTCCAGTAGATTGTGAGCAATTCAAAGGGCAAACTACACTTGTCTAATTACAGACCATGGTTAGTATTGATAGTTTAGTTAAATGCTTCAGAATGTTCTTGACATAAATAGCAATATCATATAGTTTTTTAAAGCATATTTATTTCTATGCCTTATCAAATATTGATTTATTTCATATACGAATACAATAAACTATAAAATGAGAATTATGATATAATGGTAATATCTATGGAAATTATCCACAAGAGAAATTATATTTGTAGTCTCATATTGGAGAAGGCAATGGCACCCCACTCCAGTACTGTTTTGCCTGGAAAATCCCATGGACGGAGGAGCCTGGCTGGCTTCAGTCCATGGTGTCACTAAGAGTCCTACACTTCACTTTCACTTTTCACTTTCATGCATTGGAGAAAGAAATGGCAACCCACTCCAGTGTTCTTGCCTGGAGAATCCAGGGACAGAGGAGCCTGGTGGGCTGCCATCTATGGGGTCGCACAGAGTCGGACATGACTGAAGCAACTTAGCAGCAGTAGTTTCATATTACCTGTAAAATTAATGACATTTAAATGTAGATTTATATCATTTTGATAATTTAATCCAATAAAAATGATAAAATCATGAGAAAGTGAGTTCCTAGTTTTGAAATGATTTTTGTTTTACTAATGTATGTGTATATATATTTACATTTGTATTTTGATCATGACAACCATTCTAATAATATTATTTGCAAATCATTTTTATAATTCATAAATTGTCACTTGTGATGATGTCAGCAAAGTTAAATGTGAAGTGGTTACAGAGAAAAACAATCAATTCTAAATTCTGGTTGGTCTGCTCCTGTGATTTCTTTGAAATCTTTTACTTAACTATTCTGTTAATGACTTAGAAAAGATACTATTTTTTTTAAAAATTAAACATAGTTTATGATAAAATTTTTAAAAGTCAAGAAAGACAAAAGATACAAACTGAAAAAACAATTATTAGAAGAGACGAATGGGAAAAGAATATTTGAAGAAGAAAAGTATATTAGTATATATAATTTTGCTTCTAATTAGAGCAGAAAAAATGTTACTTATATTTTGGTATTTTAAATTATACTCTTTTTCAGGAAGTATAAGCCATAATAAATGAATATATTACATTCATATATATAAAATTAAGATCTTTGTTCTTTTATAAAATCATAGAAGAAATTTCTCTGCCCTGAATTTTCCTCTTTCTTTCCTTTTCTCATAGTGTTGTTTTTCAAGAGAATGTTACTTTTTTCTGTTAGTTTCAAAGTTTCAATTTTAGAAGAAAAGAAGAAGAGTTTTAAATTATTAAGACCTGAATCAATTTCAGGGAGTGAGTAAAGTCTTCATAAAAAGAATAGACTCCATACAGAGAACACAAAAATGAAAATTGGTGGTAAAAGAGAAAATTAGGGAAAAGCAGCTGAGTGCAGAAGAGAACATGGTTAGGTTGATACAAACCCCCAGGTTATTCTAGGAGAAATTGATGTTATTCTAGAAGGTAATCGAGAAGACAAAGTCATCTGTTCATCTAATCAGACAAGTGACAGGTGTGGGAAGAGACAGACAAGTCATGACAGAATATATAAATACTTCATGTAAATTCTAGAGACTCAAAAATCTGGTTAAGAAGGAAAAAAAGCACATTGAAGCTATTAAAAATGAAAGAAAACAATGAAGTTTTAAAGAAAAAATCACAAATATTGTCTAATAGAGCAGGCAGTAAATTATGACTTGTTTATTTCAGAGTGCTGCAAATCAAACATTCTAGATGAAATCTAAAGGTTTGCAAACCATCAGTCTGGTGGTTTTCTAACATATGAAGGACACTTTAATGTTTTCTTTTATAATTCACTGATGGTTTAGAGGCACAAATACTTTCTAGCAAGATTTTGAATTATTTGGATACACAGGACCAAGATAGAGTCACATTTCTGTCCTTATGACTTTCTTACGCAATGTGAAAACATACTAAGTGATGTACAGGTTATTAAAATCCCTTTAGAGTATAAAGCAATTAAACTGAACATTTAATTTTAAAATCATGAATACTGAACTCACTAAAAATATCTGACTTTATTTTTTTTTACATTTTTAGGCAACTTTAGTGTCTTGAATAAAGTATGCTTATTTAAACAAGTTCAGCTTTTAAGAGTTTTGAAAATATACCAAACTTTCCTTGATATGGATATTTGACATAGGAATTATGCAAATTCTCAAAATTTATATTTCTAACATTTAAAAAAATATTAGCAAGGAGTACAGGTTGATATGAAGAAAATGATGATACATGAATAGTGATCCTCTGTAGGTGTGTACCCCATGCACTTTATCCTTGATTCATGGTCAGATAACATTTTCAGTATGCTAAGTATATACATTTTATGATTAATTCAAGTAGAATCAGATTAGGCTAGCTTTGAAAGAAACTATCTCTTAATTATAGTAAATGTTTATACTAAGAATTATTATAGATTAAAGCATGTGTTAATATAATTAAAGTCTTGAGTTTTATCTCTAGCATAGTTAACTTACCACTGTTCAATAGCCATAGACAGAATAATTAAACTCAATTAATGTAAGCTTCCAACTTATGCCCTTGACCACAAAGAGAATGTTAACTGATGACACAGGAAAGAATAGTATAAATTTATACACAGTTGGGGATTTTGGACAAAATCCTCATTGACAGTTCATTGATTATATTGCCTTCATCAATGTAAAATTGCATTTTAAGCTGCAGAAAGGCACATCTTAACATAAGCATTTGCGTAGGCAGGATGATAAAAATATAAAATAAAATTTGATATCAGTATAATGAAGTATATAAAAGCTGAACATTTGGGGCAAGCACAGGTGAGTTTCAGCATTGACTTTGCCAATTAATTTCTTGGTGAACTTGAAAAATTATTTACTATCTCCAAGATGTTTAATGGTAAACGAGGATAATAATAGCTCCTTTTGGTATTGAAGTGTTGCTTATTTAATACCCACAACTGTACAGTGAATTTAAATGCTTAGTATAGTTTCTGGCACTTGGAAAACATTCAGTAATTATTAACCAAATTGGCATTTATGTTCAAAAATGATTCAAATGTTTTAAAATTTACTTGTGTGCACTTTGATAAAGATACAATGTCATTCAACATAAAAATAAGGAATACAGATATCAACACAATAATTATTATAAGCTGCATTGATAGATTAATAGATTCAGTAGACTTACACTCATTTAAAGATCCCCACTAGATTGGAATCCTTTTTGTGTTTTCATACTGTTCATGTACTCCAGTACTTTGGGCACCTTATGTGAAGAGTTGACTCATTGGAAAAGACCCTGATGCTGGGAGGGATTGGGGGCAGGAGGAGAAAGGGACGACCGAGGATGAGATGGCTGGATGGCATCACAGACTCAATGGAAGTGAGTCTGAGTGAACTCCGGGAGTTGGTGATGGACAGGGAGGCCTGGCGTGCTGCGATTCATGGGGTCGCAAAGAGTCGGACACGACTGAGGAGATCAACCCTGGGATTTCTTTGGAAGGAATGATGCTAAAACTGAAGCTCCAGTACTTTGGCCACCTTATGCGAAGAGTTGACTCATTGGAAAAGACCCTGATGCTGGGAGGGATTGGGGGCAGGAGGAGAAAGGGACGACCGAGGATGAGATGGCTGGATGGCATCATGGACTCAATGGACGTGAGTCTGAGTGAACTCCGGGAGTTGGTGATGGACAGGGAGGCCTGGCGTGCTGCGATTCATGGGGTCGCAAAGAGTCGGACACGACTGCGCGACTGAACTGAACTGAACTGATACTGTTCATGGGGTTCTCAAGGCAAGAATACTGAACTGGCTTGCAATTTCCTTCTCCAGTGGACCACATTTTGCCAGAATTCTCCACCATGACCCGTCTGTCTTGGGTGGTCCTACACGGCATGGCTCATAGTTTCATTGAGTTAGACAAGGCTGTGGTCCCTGTGATCAGTTTGGTTAGTTTTCTGTGACTGTGGTTTTCATTCTGTCTGCCCTCTGATGGAGAAGGCTAAGAGGCTTATGGAAGCTTCCTGAAAGGAGAAACACTGTGGGGAAAAGATCTCCTTCTGATGGGTGGGGCCATGCTCAGTAAATCTTTAATCCAATTTTCATTTGATGGGTGGGGCTGTGTTCCCTCCCTCTTGTTTGGCCTGAGGTCAAACTGTCAGCCTGTGCCTCCACCAGAGACAATCACAGGCAAGTCTGACTTGACTTCCCTGTAGAAGTTCTGTAATCAAGTCCCACTAGTCTGTTTGCACCTTAGAAGAAACTAACCAACCTAGACAGCATGTTAAAAAGCAGAGACATTACTTTGCCAACAAAGGTCCTTCTAGTCAAAGCTATGATTTTCTCCAGTGGTTATGTATGGATGTGAGAGCTGAACTATAAAGAAAGCTGAATGCCGAAGAATTGATTGTTTTGAACTGTGGTGCTGGAGAAGGCTCTTGAGAATCCCTTGGACTGCAAGGAGATCAAACCAGTCCATCCTAGATGAAATCAGTCCTGAATATTCATTGGAAGGACTGATGCTGAAGTTGAAACTCCAATACTCTGGCCACCTGACACAAAAGAACTGACTCACTGGAAAAGCCCCTGATGCTGGGAAAGATTGAAGGCAGGAGGAAAAGGGGACAACAGAGGATGAGATGGTTGGATGGCATCACCGACTTGATGGACATGAGTTTGATCAGGCTCCAGGAGTTGGTGATGGACAGGGAAGCCTGGTGTGCTGCAGTCCATGGGGTTGTAAAGAGTGGGACATGGCTGAATGAATGAACTGAACTGAGATTGAAATCCTTGGACTAGAAACTATGTGTTAAGTTGTATATTAATTCCTAAATGAAGCAGAGTGTTTAATGTATTATAGGTTAAATATACATGCTTGTTACATGAATATGTTTTAATCATTCTTAGATTTCTAACTTTTGGAAAATATAGACAATTATATCTTATTTATAATGTATGCTCAGTCACGTCCAGCTATTTGTGGCCCCATGGACTGTAGCCTGCCAGGCTCCTCAGCCCATGGAATTTTCCAGGCAAGAATACTGGAGTGGGGTGCCATTTTCTACTCCAGGGGAGCTTCCCAAATCAGGGATCAAACCTGAGTCTCTTGCATTTCTTGCATTGGCAGGTGGATTCTTTACCACTAGTGCCACCTCAGAAGCTCATACTTATAAATTTCAAATATTTAAGTCACTAGTTTTCCTCCTAGAAGAGTAAACAAATTCTCCCTCTGATGTTTCTCATTGTTTTTAGAAATTGCCTAAATACGCTTTGTCATGTATAAATATACTTTAAAAATAAAAGTTCAAAAATGCACTACTGCTAAATGTGATTTTATGGTGCGCTGTGACTTATGACAATTCTGCAGTCCATGGGGTTGCAAAAAGTTGGACACAACTGGGTGACTGAACTGAAGTTCTAAATTGTTGCTATTGTAGTCCATAATAATATTAGCCAATTTCTGACAATTGTTTGGAGAAGGTGTTGAATGGATGATAACATTACTAGGAAAACTTTTACCTAATAAGAATCACCCTTCTTGGTTTTGGAGATCATATTTTTTAATATAATCCCACAGGGAAATTGAAGATGATTGAGAGGCTTGTCAGGAAGCTCCTTTGGCATCACCCTTTCTAATTTTCTTCCCTTTTTTTTTTTTTCACTCTTTCAGTTTGAGTTAATTGCCTAAATTTTTAAGAGAATTGATAAAGTATTTTGTCACGTAACCTTTTCAAGAAACAGCTCTTTGTATTAATCTTTTGAATTTATCATACATATACATCTCAAAGTCAGTTATGATGCAATGTAGAAATATAACTACAAGTCACAGAAAATTAAATTAGAAGTTCAGTTCAGCTCCATCGCTCAGTCATGTCCGATTCTTTGCGACCCCATGAATCGCAGCACACCAGGCCTCCCTGTCCATCACCATCTCCCGGAGTTCACTCAGACTCACGTCCATCGAGTCCGTGATGCCAAGTTAACGGAGTATTAATTATGAGTGGAAAAATACATATTCGTCATAATAAACACTTGGGCCTCTACTTTTCTGGCCTAATCTGTACATGCATATGCAATAATCACTATTTGCAGATTTGATAACTTGGGTTTAGTTTTAGTGGATCTCTTTGGTACATTTAACCAGCCTACACTTTAAAACAAAAATGATTATTTAATTTTATTTTCTGTTGCACTGTGTCTTCATTGCTTTGTGTGGGCTTTCTCTAGTTGCAGTGAGCAGAGGCTATCTTTGTTGCAGTGCATGTTTCTCATTGTGATGGCTTTTCTTATTGTGGAGTACAGGCTCTTGGTGCTAAAGGCGCAGTAGTTCCAGCATGTAGGCTCAGTCGTTGCTGTGTGCAGACTTTAGGGTGCATAGACTTCAGTAGTTGTAGCACAGGGCTCATTAGTTGTGGCTTTTGGGTTTAATCGCTCCAAGCATATAGAATTTTCCTAAACCAGGGACTGAACCTGTTTTCCTTGCATTTTCAGGCAGATTCTTGTCCACTCTAACACCAGGGAAGGCCCAGTCTACTCTTGATTTTAAAAAGTTATTGATTCCTTTTCACTTATCAATGGGTTTTATATGTCAGGCACTGCTTGATGTTTCTCTAGTTGGTTTTATTAATAACTCAGTTACAGCAAAGAATTTTAAGTTTATAATATTTCTGACAATTTATGTATTGCCTGGTGCAGAGTAATCGTCTCTGTTTTTATTTTTTTGACCAATTGCTTTGACGTTTCACTATTTAGTATTTTTCTTCAAATCTGAAAACCCCAGTGTACATCTCTTCTTATAGATAGTGTGTAAGTGGTCTCCTCACCAACTCTATGTAAATCTGGCTACTCCATCTTCCTAGCAAGTTATATTTCCTTCTTTATTACAAGTTTTCCACTTAAAAAAAATATAAATGGCTTCTCTTGTGGCCCAGAGGGTAGAGTGTCTGCCTACAATGCAGGAGACCTGGGTTCAATTCCCAGGTCAGGGAGATCCTTTGGAGAAGGAAATGGCAACCCACTCTAGTACGGAGGAGCCTGCTAGGCTACAGTCCATGGGATCACGAAGAGTTGCATATAACTTCTCAAAATTTGTACTCCCTTATAAAATGATTTATTCTTAGTGAAATAGCTTTTAGAAACATTGCAAAAAAAGAATTTTGAATTATAAGAATATTATCATAGACACCAAATGTATACATGAAAATTTATTTTTCCAAAGAATTCTATTATTTTAAAAATAATTTATTCCTTATAAACCCATGTTGAATGCTAACAGTTTTAATGTTTCTACTCAATTATTTTACATATTGCTTAAGTTTTCCCAGAAAATCTTAAATATTTATTTTGTAGTTACCAGGATTCTTTTTTGATCTTTTATAATGAATACATATAGTTAAATATCTCAGTTAAATCTTCAGTGCACTGGATAACCATATCAATGAGTAGTTTCATATAAGTTACTTACTTCCAAACTTTGGGATTGGTATTTACAGCAGCATAATTAGTCTTTGACAATAGTGTCAATTAAATATAAAACACATCAAGCTATTTCATACATTTTCATTTAGTTCTCAACCTTTTGTCTACTACACATTATAACAAAATAATTCAACTTCAAGTTAACTTCTTAAGATTATCCAGTATTTAGTATAAATAAATGACTGGAAACTATTCCTAATAAGTTTTCATTTCCTATAGCTGCCATAAACAAGATGTTTATTCTCTTATAAAAATAAGTTCTGCAAAATAAGTTCTGCATGTCAAAAATCTGAAAGGAGTATTGATGGGCGAAAATCAAGCTGATGGTAGAGCCAATGTTAGGAGGGAGGCAGAGGTTGGAGTGCTCTGGTGTACCAAGTAATGTGGTCAATATCTGGAAAGTGGAAGAGGCAAGAAATGGATTCTCCTGGAACCTCCATTAGGAATTCATCTGCAAGGTTCTAGTTCCAGGGATGTAGAGGTCTTTGGTGTGGTTGGAGGGAACCTCACTCAGTTTATCATAGTCAATGCTACTTAAACTATAGGGTATGTGAGATATCACTGTCATAAAATATAGTTGCCTAGGATCCTATAAAAATATCTTCCAATTATGATTAATATGGTACTTCTTTATTTATAGAATGTGCATTATGTCACAAGTTAATCTAAGATACAAAAGGGTTTCCCAGAACAAAAGTGAGAGTCTATATTTACTATAGTTTCAGAGTTATTTCTGATCTATTTAAATCTAAATATTTATTTATGCATAGTTCACTAATTTCACATTAATTAGAAAAGTCAGCTTATAAATTGGTGTTATATACTATAGTAGAATCATTATGGGGTTTATAGACAAAAAATTTAGTTTGCATTATAACCTTGATTATCTGGTTGTTTAACTTTCCTATGTCTCAGTTTCCTCTTTTGCAAAATAAGGGTAATACATAATTTTACAGGTATTTTTGTAAGGATAAAATGAAATAATTTTGAAAAGCGTTTGCTTTGGACATATCAGAAGTGCTCAATGCCTGTTAGGTCTCTTACCTGTAGGATATGAAAGACTGTATAATGAATTTGCTTAATTTTGCTTATATTATTATGATACTCTTATTCCACTCTGTCATCTGCAAGTAAAACTAAAGTATCTTGTCATATAATGTATGTCAGTTTTCAATAGCTTCATTCAACATTATGCATTGATACATAGAAAATACTCTAAAAATATATACTACAAAAATAAATAACTGCATTATTTGCATTATTAAATTTCAGAATATCATATGGGAAGAATGAAATGGAATTTATGTTAAAGAGCCGTGCATAGAAATTGACAGGTGAGTACAGATATATACATTAAATTTTAATCACATGTGACCCAGGTCTTCCAAAACTATTTACCCAAACAGGTCATACAGCTCATAAGAGATTCTGTCCTTTCACTATTCATGATGGTGACATCTATTTCTTCCATTAAAACTTTAAAATTTGAACTGTTTTAACAATGTATTTCTAGACAAACTAAAAATAAGGATCACTGAAGGGAATTTTAAAGAAATGAATTAAAACAATTTGATCAATGGAGTACTCAATGATAAGATACTTATGCAATTATCTGGTTTTTCAGTGTGGAAATAAAGAGGGCAAAAGAGGATCATTGATATCTCCAAGATTTAAAAAAGAAAGAAAGAGAGAAAAAGAAATATTAAGGTCATAGAAAGCACATAATTCTTACAAAATTCCCAAACTACTAATAATTACTATTAATTGAAGATGTAGCTTAGAATATAGCTACACAAAGTTCCTTTTGTGTTCTTCTATCCTTTTCCTACTATCATAGATTAGTTTTCCCATATTATCAGCCAAAAAGAAAACAAAAAAGTTTTGCTTATATCTATCATAGAATTATTAGACAAGCTTTCTAGGCTCTCAAATTGCCATTTTCCCTGTAGCCTGCCAGGATCCTCTGTCCATGGGATTCTCCAGACAAGAATACTGGAGGGGTTTGCCATTTCCTCCTCCAGGGAATCTTCCTGACCCAGGGATAGAACCCACATACGTTATGTCTCCTGCATTGGCAAGTGGGTTCTTTACCACTAGAGCCACCTGAGAAGGCTGTTTTCTCCAATTTCTAATAAACTGCTTAATGCATTGTATGAACCAAATAATGTTCTTTGAAGACAGGGGTATAGGCATGAATGCATAAGCAATTCTTAAAACATGACATCTTGATTTTACAACTAAAATAAAAACTTGTTATTAAGTGAATGCTGTAGGTTGAAATCACTAAAAAAAAAAAAATAAAGAACTTGCAGATATGCTCATGCTATTGTGAATATTATTATTATTAACATGTTGATAATATCAATGCCCTAGTTCTATGTTTTTAGACTAATGATACACTAGCATGATTTTTTGGAAATATGTCAAGTATAAAGGAGGTAGTCTAAGGAAGAATGGCATTTTTTGAAGTTTTTATAGGATTTGATAAATGAAGGAAATTGAATTCTTGACTTAAAATCCAATAATATTGTTATTTGATTTCATTATATCAATCAAATTTACAGTGAAGGCAATGGCATGATTTTTCTATTTTTCAGTGCTTACTTCATTTTGGAATCAGATTTCAAGTATAATGATAAGTTGTAAGTTCTATACAGTCCTTGACCCAAATATAAAAGAATATACTTTTTATCAGCTAACAAAGATATAGAAGGAGATGATATTCTTAGATATAATCATGTAAAATTTCATAGTCACAAATTAAAACTAATGTGAGCATACTATAAAAAATCTGAAATTAAATAGATAATTATTTCAGTCCTCAGTATAAACAAAGTAACATAAAATATCTTCTATTCAATAAATGAGAATAAATGTAATCTGAACTGAGGCATTGTGCTTAGTTTATGAGAAAAATACTTGGTATAGGGTATTTATCCAACATAATTATAGCTTGAGATAAGTACTGGATTATATCACATGAAAAAAATACTTTCTCGCTCATAGTATTTTTTTCTTTTATGATTTCAATCTTACTCTGTGCATTATCATAGGGAATAGGCTCACACACAGGCTCAAACCCAAATGGGTGGTGAGTACCCAAGTGACAGTGTGTCCTTTGTTCCAGGTTCTCTCAAGGCTGAGTCAGGATTTATTTTTTTCCTATAATCATAATCACATTCTCTTATAGGTAATACATCTATGGCTGCTGCTGACCAACTGCTGCTGAGAGTGATTTTTGTTTCCTAATAAGGACGTTGTCATACCTCTTTTAAAATGATATTCTTGCTTGGCATTTAGCCCAGAAAGGAATACTTTATTTTCCTAGATATTTCTGACATGATGTCCAAAGTCAGATGACCCTTTTCAAAGCTTCCTTGACCCTAAATATATATCCATTTTCTTGCCTTTATCCAGATTCCTCACTCACAGACACCCAGCTGGCTTTTAAATGCTCTTTAGTCTGAACCTCTGCCCTTCCTAAGAAATTCCAGCCTTGCCAATTTTCCTCCATTATCCTCCTTTCTAACCCCTTTCACCCCAGCTCATCTCAAAAATGACATACTCCTCAAGATTCCACTTTAATCAGCCACATATTTAATATTAAGCCTAACATGCTAAGGTATAGGAGGTATAAAGATAAGCAAAACATAGTCTTTTCCCAAGGGAGGCTTATGGTGTAGCAGTGCAAAAGTGACAGACAAGCATTATTAATACATAATAACTTATTAGGTCATTGTAAGAAATAGGTATCTGGTTTAATGGTGCACGTGAAATGGACCTTGTTTTACTTATAGAACTTAGACAGTGATGAGTTATAAGGAAGGACTTTTTGCCTAAAGTATGAACTGGAAGATGACAGAGATGGTATTCTTGGGAAGGGGCAGTATTACCAAATACAGAGAGATAATAGACAAATATCATATATTAATAGAGTGTGAGTGTATATGGGTGAATGAGACAAGGTCTTAGAAGTGAACATCTTATTTATTATCTTAAATACATTAGCCTCCTTCCTATAGGAAGAGTCCATCAGAGAATTTTTAATCATGGGAATAGCATGAGTAGATTTTAAATTTTTAAAAATTACTCTGATAAAATGTGGATGAAAGAATGGAAGTAGACAATATATACCATACTATATTTAGTGTATGAAATACATGCATTATACTATATTGTGCTTCTCAGTTAGCATTAGTGGTAAACAACCCAGCTGTCAGTTCTGGAGGCATCAGAGACATGGGTTTGATACCTGGGTTGGGAAGATCCCTTAGAGGAGGGCATGACAACCCATTTCAGTATTCTTGCTGAGAGAATTCCATGGAAAGAGGAGCCAGGTAGGCTACAGTCCATAGGGTCCCAAAGAGTCAGACATGACTGAAGCAACTTAGCACACACATATTATACTATGTTATACATGTTTATATCAAAATGTCAAAAAACAAACAAAAAATAACTTAGATAACAGACTTAACAGTAAGAGCTAAAACTATAAAACTCTTAGAAGAGAACCTAGGAGGAAATCTTCATGACATTCAATGTAGTGATTATTTCTTGGCTATGGCACTGAAAGCACAGGCAACAAAAGAAGAAAATAGGTAAATTGAACTATATCAAAGTTAAAAATTTTGGTGCCTCACAGGACAGTATCAAAAGGGTTAAAAGAAACCTCATGGAATGTGAGAAAATATTTGCAAAGCATATATCTAGTAAGAGAGTAGTATCTAGAATACATAAAGAACTTATACAACTCAACAATAAAAAACTAAAAAATTGGCAAAGAATGTTAATAGTCATTTCTACAAAGAAAATATAAATATAACCAATGAGCATATCAAAACATGTTCAACAGCAGTAATCGCAAGTCAAAATTACAATGATATACCATTTCGTACCCATTAGACTCCTGCTACAAAAAATAATAATAATAATAACATGGATACCAAGAGAGAAAGAAAAGAAAAAATATTTCTACTACTACTACCAAAAGCAAAAAACAGGAATAAATGTTGCTGAAAATGTAGAGAAATTAGAACTCTTGTGCATCGTTGGTGGGAATGTAAAATAGTATAGTGAAAGTGAAGTTGCTCAGTCGTGTCTGACACTTTGTGACCCCATGGACTATAGCCTACCAGGCTCCTCCTTCCATGAGATTCTACAGGCAGGAGTACTGGAGTGGGTTGCCATTCCTTCTCTAGGGTATCTTCCCGACCCAGGGATCGAACATTGGTCTCCCTCATTCTAGGCAGATGCTTTAATCTCTGAGCCACCAGGGGACCAATGAGTCAACTCTTCACATGAGGTGGCCAAGGTATTGGAGTTTCAGCTTTAGCATCTGTCCTTCCAATGAACACCCAGGACTGATCTCCTTTAGGATGGACTGGCTGGGCCTCCTTGCAGTCCAAGGGACTCTCAAGAGTCTTCTTCAATACCACAGTTGAAAAGCATCAATTCTCTGGCTCTCAGCTTTCTTCACAGTCCAACTCTCACATCCATACATGACCACTGGCAAAACCATAGCCTTGACTAGAGGGACCTTTGTTGGTAAAGTAATGTCTCTGCTTTTTAATATGCTGTCTAGGTTGGAGAAGGCAATGGCAACCCACTCCAGTACTCTTGCCTGGAAAATCTCATGGATGGAGGAGCTTGGTAGGCTGCAGTCCATGGGGTTGCTAAGAGTCAGACACGACTGAGCGACTTCACTTTCACTTTTCACTTTAATGCATTGGAGAAGGAAATGGCAACCCACTCCAGTATTCTTGCCTGGAGGATCCCAGGGACGGAGTAGCTTGATGGGCTGCCATCTATGGGGTAGTACAGAGTCAGACATGACTGAAGAGACTTAGCAGCAGCAGTAGCAGCAGGTTGGTCATAACTTTCCTTCAAAGGAGTAAGCATCTTTTAATTTCATGGCTACAATCACATCTGCAGTGATTTTGGAGCCCAAAAAAGTAAAGTCTGATACTGTTTCCCCATATATTTCCCATGAAGTGATAGGACCAGATGTCATGATCCTCATTTTCTGAATGTTGAGCTTTAAGCCAACTTTTTCATTCTCCTCTTCACTTTCATCAAGAGGCTTTTTAGTTCCTCTTCACTTTCTGCCATAAGGGTGGTGTTCATCCGCGTATCTGAGGTTATTGATATTTTTCCTGGCAATCTTAATTCCAGCTTGTGTTTCATCCAGCCCAGCATTTCTAATGATGTATTCTGCAATAAGTTAAATAAGCAGGGTGACCATATACAGCCTTGATGTACTCTTTTTTCCTATTTGTTCATAGAACATCATACGGATATTCATAGAAGCACATTATTCATGTTGGTCCAAAGGTGCAAGCAAACCAAGTGACCATTGATATATAAATGGATAAAAAATGTGATCTAATGATATCTATGACTATCTATAATGGAATGTTTGTTGTTGCTGGTGTTTAGTCCCTCAGTCATGTCTGACTCTCAATGACCCCATGGACTGTAGCCCACCAAGCTCCTTTGTCCATGGGATTCTCCAGGCAAGTATACTGGCATGGGTTGCCAGGCCCTCCTCCAGGGGATCTTTCTGACCCAAGGATTGAACCCTCATTTCATGCCTTGGCAGCCTAAGTTTTTACTGCTGAGCTACCAGGGAAGCCCATAGTGGAATGCTATTTATCCTTAAATAGGGGGAAATCCTGAAACATGTTATAACCTATATAAACTTTGAAGACTTTATGCTAAGTGAAGCAAACCTCTCACAAAAGGTCAAAATAGCATTTGATTCCCCTTTGATGAGGTACTTAGAGTAGTCAGAGATAAAAAGTAGAGCGGTGGTTTTCAGGGGCTGTGAGAAAGGGGAACCAGAGAATTAAAGCTTAACTATAGTATAGTTTAGCTTAACTATAGTTGTAGTTCAACTATAGTTTAATGCATAGAGAGTTTACATATGGGAAGATAAAAGATATTCTGAGGAGGATGGTGGTGATGGTTTCATAACAATGTGACTGTACTTAATTTCACCGAAATATATACTTAAAAGAGGTTAAATGGTAAATTTTATGTTATATATCCCTTTAGTCGTGTCCAACTATTTTCAACCCTATGGACTGTAGCCCTCGAGGCTGCTCAGTCCATGGGATTCTTCAGGCAAGAATACTGGAGCCTCCAGGGGCTCTTTCCAACCCAGGGATTGAACGAGGTCTCCTGTGTCTCCTGCATTGCAGGTGGATTCTTTACCTGCTGAAACATCTGGGAAGCCCCCAGGTTATGTATATTTCACCACAAATTCAAAAAAAAAAAAATTGATGGCTTAAACTTGAACAGTATTATCCAGATAAAAGAGAATGACTTGAAAACTATTCAATAGACAAAATGGCAGCATGTGAGGAAAGAGAAGGACAAATGCAATGATCAGTACCCTAAAGTACTGACTACTCTAAGTACTTTACCTGACTCCTTGTACAGTTCCAGCAGTAGTGGTCTAACATACTAGAGCTGATACGGATGGACTGTTCTCTTTCACATGGCTGGAGCTGCAAATCCCATGAATCAGAATGACAGAGATGTGGTAAGGTGGGGGGGGGGTCTCCAAAGCATCTCATGTTTTTAATAAGTTCTCTAGATGACTCAAAACTTTAGAACTAGAGACAAAAGAAAGATTAGTAAAATAAATAGAGACATCTGGGGAACACCAGTATTAAGAGGAGAAAGACACATGATCTTCAATATGAAGATAGAAGAAATGATCATAGATGCAATATAGATCATAGAGAGTGGGAAACTAACCTCACATGATCATGAAATATGGGAGCAATTAACTGAGTCAAACACAGCAAGTCAGCCCACTATATAAACACCATATTTTCTGTGTTAAAAAAATATATATGGCGCAGCAAAATGTAGTTATAGAATCATATATGCAATCAATATGGGTTGCTAATAGCTAAGAAGTAAATGGCAGATTATGGTTTAAAAATAAAGTTTAGTTAGAGAGAGAGAAGAGACACAATAGCTAAAGGAATCATTGTGCAGTATAGTGTGACTTGCTCAGTCGTGTCTGACTCTTTGCAACCTGAAGGACTGTAGCCTGCTAGAGTCTTCTGTCCATGGAATTCTCCAGGCAAGAATATTGGAGTGGGTTGCCATGCCCTTCTCCAGGGGATCTTCCCAACCCAGGGATCAAACCCCCCTCTCTTGTATGGCAGGCAGATTCTTTACCATCTAAGTTACCAAAGATAAAAAATTTATGTAAATGGGATGTGAGCACATTTATAGACTGAAAGTAGAAATCCAGTAGAAAGTATAAAAAGACACCCAGAAGCAAAAGAAGAGACATGAAACATTTGGATGACAGCTGAGGAACAAGGCAGGCTTGATGACCCTGAGTTGGAGGTGTCTGGTTAAACAAACATCTCTCCTGCTTTCCAAGTCTTGCTCAGTCTATGTACCAAATCACAGATTTCTTCAGTTAAAAGTAAAAACCTTTCACCTCCTAAATATTTTCTTTCCCAAGAAACTATGATAACACATACACTGTGTTTCACATTTTAGCTAGATGTTTTAAAAATTCAGTAACGAAATATTTCTAATCATCCCATAGTTTGCTGTCTTTCCTGCCTCTGTTTGAGGCTCAGGAGCCTGGGAAAATTTATGTTCCATTTTTAATTTTGCGTCCTCTCTCAGAATGAGTGCCTAGGGGCACATCCATACAGGCACTTAGAAAGGAAATTTGCATATGTGGATCTACTCCAACTGAAGAGTTAAAATGGGGCCAGCTGGCTAGAGCACAGCTATTATACCAGTACCTCCTACAAGAAATCATAAGATCTTTGCTGAGATAGCCTTATTTTCGGGTGCTGAATCCTGATCGTACTTTCATTTTATTTGTACCACATGAGTTGCACAAGAGATTAAGAATGCTTCAGGGGTAATAGAAACGGGAAAGAATACCCTGCAAGAAAAATCTCACCTCTAGCACCAGGAACAAATTATGCTGCTGTATGTCTATTTCCTTTTAGGAAAAGGGACAGTTGAAGTAAGAACTCATCTACTTTGACTATAAAATATGCTCTAGGAAATTAGTTTTTGAAAATTTGATGCATGAAGTCTATTATATTACTAAAAAGCATGGATTATGTTACCTAAACTATTCTGTGGAATGAAATCATTAAATTCCTAAGTCCCAAAAGAACACTGGAAGAATCTTGCTAACTCAAGTTTGTATGTTAACATGTTTGATACCTTTAGAGAAATTCCGAAACAATTTTTCCCATGTGAAAAATGAAAAATCCTGCTCTTGTTAATACAACTGGTAGACTGGAAGATTCAAGTAACTAAGTTTATCACTGTGAATAAGAAAACAAAATATACACTTTTTATAAGGAAATGTACATGCATACACAAAAACAAGAGTGGTTTATCAAAGTGGCCCTTACGTTAAACATGTTTGTGTATTTTCATTCCTTGGAAAATACTTATTTTCATTCTGCTTTTCTCCATTTTAGGAAAGCACATGTAAGATCAGTTATGTGTCTTTACCAGTGGTTAAAACTACAAGCATATCCAAGCCGTATTTTTAAAATCCACTGTTCCAATAAGCAAGCTACAATAATGAAATATTTCAGTTCATAGTTCATTAGGTAAATGCTACAAAAATAAAATATTTAGTACTGTTCATTATCTATCTTTGTTGGAGTTAGACACACCCAGAAAGATTCAAAGGCAGTTTTAAAAACTAATCAGCTAATAGAAGTAATGAGAAGAATATGATTGACATCAAAATTTGTAATCATAAAAATGTTTAAAAAAATCTCACCCCCTTATGTCAAAATTGTTGTCCATGTTCACTTATATTTGACTAGTGTTTCTCCTTCACTCTTTATATCTATTAATTAAAAAATATTTCCTGATTGCCTACTCTTTCTTGTCTGATTTTCATTTGAGTGCTAGAGATAAGAGAGACAAAAAAACACTCTAATGTTCTTTGAGTGTAAGTTCTAGTAAATGCATTCTGTTGCCCAAAGCTGACAGTGCTTCTATATACTATCTTTGTTAAATGTTTCCCCATTTCCTTTTCCACTGTCTCTTTTTTCTCTTTCACACTTGGGTTACTGAAATGCCTACTCAAGCAGTGTTCCTTTCTCCAGTATGTCTCCTTTTGAGCCAATCTGCCTTCTCCAACAGTTATTTTTCTAAAAGAAAATTTTACTTTTGTCAGAACCCTGCTCAAAAACTTTGACTTGTTCAGGATTGTATAGAAATTCCCCAATATTTCTTTCAGACTTATTATTTTTTAAAAAAAAATTAATTTTCCAGAATATTCTGTAGTAAGATTAAACTGAACTAACACTGCAATTAAACAGAACTGCTTCCTGTTCTTGGGTCTGTCCTGGGGATTTATGGCCTCCATGTCTTGGCTGCTCCTGCACATCAAGGTTTCCCACTGTCTCCTCTCAAAATCTGAACTCAGTTTGGAAGTACTGGAAAATACTACATCTTCCGTGATGCTTTCCCCAGACCCCAATGTAATGTATTTTTCCCCATTTGTTTTCTCACAGACTCCATTTCCATTTTTATAAGAGATTTCACAGTTATATTTTTGTATATCTATTTTCTACATATTTTTAGCTTTCAGTATTCATAGGATAAGAACAGTAATTTGGAGGCAGAGGGGTTCACCCTTTCGCCTGATATCACAATTTACTTTCAGTGTTCATAATGACTGCTGGGCATTAACATAAAACCTGAAGATTTCAAGTACAAATCTACATAAAATTTGGAACCCATATGATTCTGGGTTAAAAAAACAAAAAGCTAGATATGTCTTCTTGTTTCCCCTTCCTATAAAGGGGCATATTAATCCGTGAAAAATAAGTAAGCTATTTCATATTGCATTCATTATATGTTGACTTAAACCTATGCAGTATACTTTATTACTGCTGTACTATAATCTTTTCTTTCATTGCTGACTTTCCAAAATGAGTTTCAATGAAAGCGTTAAGGCTTTATTACTATAGGTAAATTTCCTATTAAAAGAATCTTATTTTTCAGGGACCAAAATCCTGCAATTTAGATGTAGAAATTAACTTTATGACACATTTTCTTTTATCTCATAAAAAGAAATTGTCCAAATCCAAAGGAAATAAGGCTTTGAGTATAGATGAATGTTAATAAATATAAAAATTCAAGTTACTGCAATATCACTTTATGTTACTCTACTGATTTTCACTGCCAACAAGTGCATTAATGTGTAGTATTTTCAGGGAGAGTTAAAAGAGTGAACAGTTTTTTGGCAGAAGGTAGTAAAGTGTTCTAATTATATCTACAAGAATATTGTAGTCTGCATTTGCTATAAACATATACAAGTTTGGATACAAACTATCATAAAAGATAAATCATTTAGCACAGTTCCTGGTACCTCATAATTCTCAAAAAACATGTTAAGGATTTGGTCAAAATTGCAGTATTGAATATCTTATATATGAAATTCATCACTCTCTAGATTACCAAACAAACACATGGAAGACAATTCTCAAATTCTTTCAACTGTGTTAAATGCATTTTGAACTGCTCATCTTCTATTATGAAATAAAATTCTCATGATTACTCGAATTTTTACCATTATAAATTCAGTTATAGATTTGCATTTATTTAACAGAAACTTATAAAACTGAAATCTGAAGTTTGAACTTTTTTTCAGGTTTAGAAGAAATTGACAATTTTCTAATATCCCAATTCATTGAATTGAATAGTATAATTGACCAACCAAATACTTTTTGGTAAGTTTTGTTTTAAAAATGTAAGTAGCTTGAGTCAGACACATATCTGAAATTACAAACAAAACATTCCAAAGAACTAGAATAACTAGTCTGAATAGTTTAGCTACAGTAGTAAATGTTAGTAAATTGGTTTTTATTAAATCTGATACATCAATTATAGTCTTACCTGGTTGCAAACTGTTTCTAGAACTGGAAATAACTAATTATTTGCATCCACTTAATGGAAAAAGGAAAAAAAAAGAGAGGAATGAGCACTTTAACTGTAGTGTCTTCCAAAAACTAATTTCTTTCATATAGAACATTAGTTGATTCCCAGACAGTACTTAAATTAGCATGAGGTTTGGGTCACAATTTCTATGATTATTCTGTTTCCAGTAATCACATTTGAGTACCCAGACATGTCACATTCCAAAGCAATTGAATTCCTTGTGTGCAAAATAAAGAAAATTAAAATGTGCACAAGAACAATGATTCTTATGCAATATATTGAAATAAATAAATACAAACTGTTTTCTTTAATGGCTTCAGTAGTAGAACTAATCAAGGTAGTGAAATTTTTATCAAAGATGAATTCACATATTGGATGGGAAGAAAATTCAGAAACATAGATATTTAGTATGGTTTCAATACAGTGTGCTTATATAAATATGATGAACAAAAATCATTAAAATAAACATAACTTAAAGTGACCAGTCTTCAATATTTGATTAATATTTTAAAAGTAATCTTTTGACCAAATTTCCAAAGTAACATGATAATAAAAAGTTACAAATTTATATCCTGGTATATTGAAATCATCCTGTCTCTATATGTTTCTCTGTCCAGATAGCTAGTGTATTAAAAGTGATGACTAGTTCTATTGATATTTCAGCATTTTTAAATAATCAGTGCCTCTAGAAAGTCTCCTTGAGGGTCCATGAATGAATATTTACATAATAAGACAAGACCTATTCATTAATGTGCTTATTAGAAGAAAAAAATAATATGAAATTTGGTCATTATATTAAAGTTCAATCAAAACTGATCAGTTTCTAACAAGGACTTTGATCAATTGTCAAGAAGTCACAAATGTAATGTCCCTGGATACTTTACCAGGCTTAGTTTCCAGCTGAATTTAAAACCTGCATACATTTAACAATAAGAGAAAATGTTAAACATTAAACATAACATACCTTAGAGCTGCATTATCTTGCTGCTTCTTCTGAAACTGGTCAGAATGACAGTCACCTTGTCACACATATGTTATATTGCTTTACAGGGTTTACTGCTGTTTGGTGGCTGTGTCCTCATTTTCAGAAGGCATTTCACTATCTGCCACTTTTTCTCATTGCCTTGTGGTCTTCATACAGTGATTTTTCACAAACGCAGCTATTCTTTCTTGTCAGCAAAATCTGTCTGCTGCTGTCATTTCACAGTCATAAATATTCTGCTTCAAATCAGGCTGAAAAACGTCCATACAGAAATTCTCTGACTCATTCACATGATCGAAATAATATAATTTCATGGTGTAATTAAATAATTAGTTAGAAAACCATTCACAAGCCAGCTCAGTTATCAAGGCGAGTTGCTTTATTCATGACTTGGCTGTCATTAGATAGTAAGGAGTCCAAGTGAAGTTAATGTTCTCTAACTGGAACTGTCCAAGGCCATCATGGTTTCTTCAGAACTGATGAGGTAGAGGCTTGCTTTAATGAATGCTTAATAATCTAGCCTTCATTTTAAAATGAAATCAGTATTTTAAAAAGCCATTTTCAGAGACACAGTGTTCTTTAGATTTAAATGTATTAGTCTGAACAGAAAATAAAATTCACACATATTGCTTGTAGTGTGCTTTTTTAAGATATCTATTGCAAGTGTCCAAATTAACTCTATTGGACTCTAAATATAATTGCATAAAGTGCTGTGGCCAAGTTCTTTTACAATGACAGAGTATCTTCAAGGATGTGCATTCTTATATATATCACTTACTTTACCTGGTCACCAATGATTTTTTTCAAAAACCTTAGCATTTCAAATACTAAAAGTATTATCAATTTTAATTCTACATGTTCTTATACATTTTTGTCAGTAATAAGCTTTTATTAAATGAAAATTTGTAAATTGGTTAAGAAATACATAAAGATGAATTTACAAATGGGTTATTTAAAATATTATCATCTACAGTCCCCTTTTGACTTTTTCTGATATAAATCAAACTATAAAACCATACTTTTATAATTATCAACTAAATGATCTCATCAATAATGCCTGTGGACTATTTATTACATAGTGTGGATATTATGAGAACCATAGAGAAACCATATGTGAAAATATTAAAAATAATTCAACGATCTAAGTTACCAGGCACTTATTTCCAATCAAAGGACCGATTATTAACCTTTGACTTCTCCAAATGTAAAGGCACCAGGGTCTTCACCAGTTCTGAAAAGGAATTATGCCTTTCAAGGCGTGCAGAAGGACTGCAGGTAGGTAAGACTCAGTGATACTGAAGCGAGGAGATGAATGTCCTGGAAGTCACCACTCAGCTCCGAGACAAGATTTAGACCACAGCTCCAAGTGGCAGAGAATAAAATGAGACTCCTGAAGACAACACATCATAGGCCAAATTATATTTACCCCAACCTTTTCTTTGTGATAATGCTTTCCCATGCCACTACTCATAGTTCTTCTAATCGGGATTTCATTCCTTCCTAATCCATAAAGTAGAGCAACAAGCACATGGTGTCCCCCCTACCCAAAACAAATGCAGTCCCTTTATCCGTCTCTCTATCTTCTTCGCCATCTATTGCTGTTAGTGTTAAGAAAACAGAAGCAGGGTTAAACATTTATCTTTTTTCTTCATCTGTCTCTTTTTGTATATAATCATAGATGGGGAGTAGTGAAAACAAACAACACACACACAAACTCACACATACTAATGCATGGACTACAAACAGACAAATGAAAACCTTCTATGTGTCAGAAGGAAAGATCAAGGAAATATCACAGAAATAGGGCCAGAGCTTTGCACTTACAGTGGGAGCACTTGTTGGGAAGTGTGAGTAGAGAAATGGAGCCAGCCTTGGAAAGCTCTGGGCATGAACTGTCCTGGGGCTACTGAAAACAGTGGTAAGAAGAGCTCCCTTCTCTGACTCTTTCTTTTTACTCTCCTTTTTTTTTTTTTTCTCTTTTAAGTCCATTTTGCCATCAGTGGCTCCAACTTGCACCAACCCAGGGAGTTTGTGATTGGGTAAGAGGTGAAAGAAGAATCCTAGACAGCATTCTCCAGAATGGAAAGTGAGGAGAGCAGGAAATTTTAAATGCAAGAGCAGGAAAATGATTGGGGCAAGAAACATTGAACACTGATGACTTTTCTTAGGTGGCTGTTCTAAAGGAAGATCCGTGTGTGTGTGTGTGTGTGTGTGTGTGTGTGTGTGTATGCGCGCGCATGCACACACACTCAGTTGTGTCCAACTTTTTGCGACCTCATGGACTTTAGCCCACCAGGCTCCTCTGTCATGGAGTTTTCCAAGCAAGAAATACTGGAGTGGGTTGTCATTTCCTTCTCCAGGGGATCTTCTGGACCCAGAGATCAAACCCAGATCTCCTGCTCTGTAGGAGTCTTCTGCATTGCAGGTGCATTCTTTATCAGCTGAGCCACCAGGGAAGCCCATTTTCACTGATACATGATACCTTCAGGAAAATAATATAAAAGGTATCATATATCAGTGAAAGTGGGCTTCCTGGTGGCTTAGTTGGTAAAGAATGCGAAGAATTGATGTTTTTGAACTGTGGTGTGGGAGAAGACTTTTGAGAGTCCCTTGGACTGCAAGGAGATCAAACCAGTCCATCCTAAAGGAAATCAGCCCTGAATATTCATTGGAAGGACTGATAATGCAGCTGAAACTCCAATACTTTGGTCACCTGATGCAAATAACTGACTAATTGGAAAAGCCCCTGATGCTGGGAAAGATTGAAGGCAGAAGGGGACTGTAGAGGATGAGTTGGTTGAATGGCATCACCAACTCAATGGACATGAGTTTGTGTAAACTCAAGGAGTTGGTGATAGACAGGGAAGCCTGGCGTGCTGCAGTCCATGGGGTCACAAAGAGTCAGACACGACTGAGCAACTGAATTGAACTGAATTATTTTGTTAAGCTTTAAGAGTACTCAAAGCAACAAAATTAAATGAAAAATAAAAGTTTTAATTTTCACAGTTTAGTTTTACACACACACACGCACAAATAAGAAGAGTACAATTTTTTAAAAACAAACTCACTCCAAAAAATGACTTTTCCATTTTTTTAACTTAGCAAGGACTTTCAGAATGTTATGTAAATCTTATGATAAAAATGAACTCTACATTAAGCAACATATCAAGGAAAAGGAAGACTAAAAGAGTACATAGCAAGCAGGGCACTGGAAGGCAAAACAAGGAAAAAAGACCTACACTTTATACACTGAATCATTATCCACAATAGTATAATAGGCATAAAGTAAAACATGATCTGGAATTCTACAATGAAGAATATTTTTTGATACTTCAGTAATTCAACTGTGTTTTAGATTAGTAGAGAAAATGAGAAATATGCAAATAAATAACCATTTCAAGAAAGATTGCCAATAATAATCCCTGCTGTGACACACTACATGTATATTATATGAAACAAAGCAAAGCAAACAGAAAAGGGAGACTAATACACAGTAAGAGTTCAACATTTCACGTGGCTTTGCTCTTTTGTTTCATCTGAATCCATGACACCCAATTTGACGTTTATTGTAAAAAGGATAAAAATGAAAAGGTTTTAAAATATCTCTGTTTAAGGCATATGTGCACTGACTATATTTACTCACTCAAAATTTTCTTAAATTTTTTCTGGACCAAAACTATCTTTTGAAATATTGCTATTTTTAACAATGAAATTTGAAGATGAGTGGCTACTGCTAACATCTAGTTTACCATACCTGGGATCAGATAACAAACATGTATGCAATTAACAAGACCTATAAGTTAGGCTAACTACACATTTCTAAGCCCCACTCTGTCCCAAGAACTGACCAATGGATAGTGTAGCCCACAAGCCCTCTTGGTGTCACTTCCTGCTGGCGATTGATGGCACACAGGGAGTGCTAAGATTGTGCTATCCCTTCCTTCAAATCTTCAGCAGGTTTTTGTGTATGAAGTTTATAATATAAATGCTCATGATGGCTTGCAAAATATAAAAAAAGAAACAAAAACTCATGAAACAAGCAACTTCTCCTATAAACCTTGCCTGACACAAACATGCATATGCATCTCATAACCTTAAAAAATGTTAAAAAAAACCCAACATCATTTGCTTCTTAAGTTCTCCTGTGTTTGCAGATACAAAAGTTAAGCTTATGACACCATTTTAAAATTGCTTAGGTTAAAGATGCTAATGATCTTGAGATATTGAAAATATAGGGAGTATTTTATTTTATAGTAAGTACTTTTATTTTACAGGATTTTATTTTATGATTATTTTATGATACTAATTAGATTACCTCATAGGAAAGATATTTAATGCCCTGGGGTTGGGTTAAATTGTAAGACTAAAAGAATTTTTCTGGTCTGGACTACACTTAAAAAGGATAAGCACAATAATCATATTACAATTGTTTTTACTTAAGAAGCTATTTAGAATTAGAACAAAAATTGTAAAGGAAAGAAATACTTATTTATTTGAACATAGATTTGATGAAATTGCATTATTTGTGGAGGAAGGAAAAAAAGATCTCATGTAGTAGTAAATAAATTATAACTGAATAGCATAATACCAACCTATAATTTCACCCAAGCTTGTAGTTTATCAAGTAAATATACCTAATCACTATCAGCCAGTTAACACAAAGAAAAAAAAAACTAGTACATTTTCTTTGATAATTTTTAAAACTAACATCAGAATAAATTCAGTTGGATCAATGGAAAAACTAGGCTTCCCTAGTGGCTCAGTGGTAAAGAATTCACCTGCCAAGCAGGAGATGTGGGTTCAGTTCCTGGGTCCGGAAGATCCCTTGGAGAAAGAAATGGTAATCTACTTCAGTTTTCTTGCCTGGGAAATCCCATGGAAAAAGGAGGCTGGTAGGCTACAGTCCATGGGGTCCCAAAAGAGTTGGACATGATTTAGCAACTAAACAACAACATGGAAAAACTAGTTAACTACTGTAAATGAATATTAAAGCAGCATATTAAAAAACAGAGACATTACCTTGCCGAACAAGGTCCATAAGGCATAGTTATGGTTTTTCCAGTAGTTATGTATGGCTGTGAGAGCTGGACCATAAAGCAAACTGAGCACCAAAGAACTGAAGCTTTTGAATTGTGGTTTGGAGAAGACTCTTGAGAGTCCATTGGACTGCAAGGAGACCAAACCTGTTCATCGTAAAGGAAGTCAGTCTTGAATATTCACTGGAAGGACTGACGCTCAATCTTCAATATTTTGGCCACCTGATGTGAAGAGCTGACTCATTAGAAAAGACCTTGATTTAAAGATTGAAGGCAGAAGGAGGAGGGGATGACAGAGGATGAGGTGGTTGAATGGCATCACTGACCCGACGGACATGAGTTTGAGCAAGCTCCGAGAGTTGCTGATGGACAGGGAAGCCTGGCGTGCTGCTGTCCATGGGGTTGCAAAGAGTGGGACATGGCTGAGCGACTGAACTGAACTGATTGTAAATGCACTCCATCTTTTCCATTTATATCCTATATGAAAACTGTGGCAAATGCAGTTTATAACAAAGTTTTCTTAAAAGGCATTGACATGTAATAGTAAGAAATAGATTTGATGATACAAATATCTTTTCTTGATTAAATTTCTGTAACACACACTCAACTTTTCTTTTCTTTTCTTTTTTACCCAATATGGAAAATATAAACCACAAAAGGCAGCTGAGTCATTCTTTTAGGTGGCTGCATCTTATGATTGGCAGGCTTGGCCCCCATCGGATGACTGGGCTAATAGCTCCTGTCTTTGGTGCTGAGATTCATTTCTTGTCCTACATCTCCTACTATTATAACTGTCACAGAGCCTAGGTTTCTGTAGATAGAGGTATGTTCAAGAACCTTGAAATCCTCTTTGAATTAAGGCATGTTCATTATATCACTCTCGTGAAACATAATGCCATGAACAAACTAACACTTCAGAAAAGATAAATTGGAGGCAACACGATTGTAATTTTCTTAGTGAACTGCAGGTTAAAAGGAAAGCCAAAAACAGAACGAGTCTGAAAGAGTGGTATAATTTATCTACTCACAGTTCTCCCAGGCTAAGTTTAAGCAGATTGAGTGAATTCCTAAAGTTATGAACAATTAGAATAATGAAAAAATTTTCAAAACTCTAAGTAATATAAATCAACTGTTCAAAGAATAATTAATGATACTACATTTCACTGAATTGAACAGTTAACATGCAAAAAAAAAAATAATCACTTTAAAATACCTTTGATTTTCCTATATAGACATATACCATATCCTTGCCCTCTATTTGATATAGTTACCAACTCTAGTTGGCTCATTGTAGTACAAAAAATTTTGACAACAAAATGTTCTTTTATACACTGTGCATGAAATAAATAGGGTAATCATGACACAGGGATAAATAATTTAAAGATCCATGAAGCACATTCAATTTAAATAATAAAAATCATAATAAGATACCATGAAACATAATCTAATAATAAAGTAAAAGCACAAATATGGCTTGTGTGAATAAGTATATAGTAACTTTTGCATCAAGATTCTATACCCATTGGGAAATTAAAACATTAAAGAGGAAAATATGAGACCCTAAATCCCAAATTCTAGTTAACAGAGGTGCGCAGTGGTTTAGTCAGGTCAGACTCTTTGCTAAAACTGTGGTACTGCCCAATTATAAGACATATATATATATATATATATATTTATATTTAGAGTTCATGACTAAATAAGTCTTTGGTATAAGAAATGATTTTATTTTATGGAGACTTTATTGTTGGCACCCATGTATTCAGTGCATGAGTTCCAGATGATAGACCTATGTAGGATTTCAAGTATAGAATGATTCTAAGGGGAAAACAGCAGCAGCAATGACAGTATGATTCTTTCAAAGAAAATTACATTAAATAGAATCTAATCTAGAATCTTTAATATTTTTATATGAATCTAATAGAAATATTGCAACAGATTATGGTGTAATGGAATTAAGCTTACAAGTATTTATCCAAAATTCTTCTGTGATTATCATATTTATCTATGTTTTTATTTACTACCTGATAGATATAAATTCAGGACTTTTAAACCTAAGATTTATTTTCTAAAAATTTTCTTCATTTTATTATAATTGCATTTTTATTTTATTTTGCTTCATTGCCGGAGAAGGCAATGGCACCCCACTCCAGTACTCTTGCTTGAAAAATCCCATGGACAGAGGAGCCTGGTAGGCTACAGTCCATGGGGTCCCCGAAGAGTTGGACATGGCTGAGTGACTTCACTTTCACTTTTCGCTTTCATGCACTGGACAAGGAAATGGCAACCCACTCCAGCATTCTTTCCTGGAGAATCCCAGGGACGGGGGAGTCTAGTGGGCTGCCGTCTATGGGGTCACACAGTTGGACACAACTGAAGTGACTTAGCAGCAGCAGCAGCAGTACCATTCCAGCTGCATAAGAAATTTTTTGTTTCACATAATCATTTTCAAATAGAAAGGAATCATTACTAGTAGTAAGTAAAATAAGTTGGGGCAAAATTATCAATAAATCAAACACTGTTCCATTGTGATATTTACAGGTTTGTCATAACTGTGGTGCAGAGTATGCATAAATAATTGTCTGATATCTTATTTGCAATTTTGAAATAATGTTTTTAAAGAGGTTATCTCTAGCATGTATGTCAGACATTGTAATTAATTAAAATAAATGAATACAAAGTATGTGAAAAGATATACTACTAATTGAAGCACCATGCAAAATACCTAAAGATCAGACTTAGGTTATTGCTTAATTTGCCACATAAACATATTTGTTCCAATTATTTTTGCAAATGCTTCTCTTCATTCTTTGGCATTGTAAATACTTTGCTTTCAGTATTATTCATTGCACATTTATATATGAAGTTTTAATGTAATTATATTCTTAAAATATTTGCAAATAGAGATTTACCATATAAAATTTGAATAAAAATCTATATTGTTTAATACACATATTCAATTTCTGCAAGTATGATTTGTATTTTTCAAATTATTTACAAAAATGTGCATATGATATATCATGATATCAGTTCAGTTCAGTTCAGTCACTCAGTCGAGTCCGACTCTGTGACCCATGAATCGCAGCACGCTAGGCCTCCCTGTCCATCACCAACTCCCGGAGTTCACTCAGACTCGCGTCCATCAAGTCAGTGATGCCATCCAGCCATCTCATCCTCTGTCGTCCCCTTCTCCTCCTGCCCCCAATCCCTCCCAGCATCAGAGTCTTTTCTAATGAGTCAACTCTTCGCATGAGGTGGCCAAAGTACTGGAGCTTAAGCTTTAGCATCAGTCCTTCCAAAGAAATCCCAGGGTTGATCTCCTTCAGAATGGACTGGTTGGATCTCCTTGCAGTCCAAGGGACTCTCAAGAGTCTTCTCCAATACCTATAACATTTTATAAATACGAAGACCTTAAATTTTCTTAGTTGTCTAGATGTTACTTTTTATCCAGTTCAACAAATGAAAATGTAATTCAAACTATTAGCATTTTTATCATGCCTATAAATACCCATATTCAATAGGTAAACAGAAATCTGCACCTCAGTATTGTTTGTAGAATCAGTTCATATTTACAAAAAGATTCAAATGAAAGAATATCTTTCATTTTTCTGTTCTAAAGTATTTAATGTGTTCTAGTATATGATAGGAGAAGGCGATGGCACCCCACTCCATTACTCTTGCCTGGAAAACCCCATGGACGGAGGAGCCTGGTAAGCTGTAGTCCACTGGGTCGCTAAGAGTCAGACACCACTGAGCAACTTCACTTTCACTTTTCACTTTCATGCATTGGAGAAGGAAATGGCAACCCACTCCAGTGTTCTTGCCTGGAGAATCCCAGGGACAGCAGAGCCTGGTGGGCTGCCGTCTATGGGGTCACACAGAGTCGGACACAACTGAAGCGACTTAGCAGCAGCAGGAGCATATGACAAAATGGCTTTAATATCCAAGGCATATAATAGGTTTTAATGAAACTCATTTCAAAAACAACTGACCTTAATTAATTTAGTAACATTATTTGAAACAAATAACAAACAAATGAGGTGAAGTGTAAGTTGCTCAGTCATGTCTGACTATTTGCCACCCCATGGACTATAAGTCCATGGAATTCTCTAGGCCAGAATACTGGAGTGGGTAGCCTTTCCCTTTTCCAGGGGATCTTTCCAACCCAGGGATCGAACCCAGGTCTCCCTCATTGCAGACTTATTCTTTACTAGCTGAGCCACCAGGGAAGCCCAACAAACAAATAGCGATATAAAATTTAATTATGAATTAGGTCAGCCTATTATTTTTATTTTAAATAACAGTTATAATTTTATCTTTAAATTATAAACAGTACCTAAAATTAAACAATTGTAATGAATATGACAACAGGAAATTGATTTGAGTGTAAGAAAAAAAAAAAATAGCCGGAGGAAAAGATCTCTCCCATCCCCTGCCAAAATCTAACTTTCATTTTGATTATATTAGATATTTTTAAAACGTGCTTTCTTATGTGTTATTTCTCATTATTCCATATTAGGTTGGTATTCTTAAAATGAAGTGCATTTTATCTATTTATCATCAGATTGTCATTGAAATGTTTTAATAGTTGCTATGTCTTTTGAATCAAATATTTACTTACTATAGTTGTTGGCTATGAAAATGCATCTTTTACAAACAAAAGCACAATATCAACATATATTGATGTATTAATATTATACATTTAATACCTAGTTGGTTCTTAATTTATAAAGAAAATTGTGTTTGTAAAAGAAAACTGCTTAGTATTTAAAAATCCACCAAGTATTGTAACTGTATTCCAATATTCTTTAATGAGTAAAAGTAGTGACTAAACACAATTTTGAAATGTATGAATAGTACATTTAATGATGAGGAATTATACATGTGGCTATAAAGTCAAACAGCTTCACATTCTCAAGGCATGATTGCTCCAAAATGTTCTAAGAGACCACGAGAAGTTGATACTTCATCATCCAAACGTTTGTCAGGGTTAACATGAAGTTTATTTGGAGAGAAAGAATTTATATTTTGGAATCAAAACAGCTTAAAGACTTATGAAATTGTGCTGTTTGGGGTCCAGAAGGGCAATTCTAAAGCCATTTCATTTCAAACATTTGTTGTCTGTCTCTAAGTTTAACAAAATATGTAAAGTATATATTAATAATGATCTATTTTATTATACTTCAAATATGAAAATAAGTCAATTTTTAAGATTATACATTTCCTGAATTATAATTGATGTATAAAAGAGCTTATAAAAATGTCTATATATGTTGCAAAAATACTGTATCCTATAGTCACGATGCCTTATGACTAAATGCAATGTTATTTAAAATATTAAATATCTCCCACTGAAATATACATGCAGTTAGCTCCAGAGAAAAGCATGTCCCTGTGTCAGAAACAGCCCTGAGGAATGTATTATTCCTTCTGGATTACTTTTTCCCTGGAGGAAACATTCTCATTAAAAGGATGAACTGATTTTCTCACACCCAGGGGGAAGCACATAGTGCCCAGAAAAGGTTTCTAAATACATAAACACCTCACCGGGCTTAAAACACCAGAAGCATACCTGTGAAATGCCTGAAAATTTCATCAGTATCTTGATTAAGGCAGACTCTGAACAGTAATGTTAACAGCAAAACAGCAATCACTACTTTCCTTAATTATTTAATAAAAATTAATCAAGTATACCAGCAAAGCAAAACTGATAATTAAAAATTGGTATTTTTATGTCTTAGTGCTCAAGTTTCATTTTAATGTTTCTGTAACCATCTGAAACTTTTTTAGGAAAGTGAACTAAAAGTGGAGCTATTTGGAAAATTATTTCCCATGTTTATTATAAATATATTTAAAATTCACTAGTAACATCCCCAGTGGCTCAGTGGTAAAGAATCTGCCTGCAGTGCAAGAGATGCGGATTCACTCTCTGGGTCAAGAAGATCCCCTGGAGAAGAAAATGGCAATTCACTCCAGTATTCTTGCCTGAGAAATCCCATGGACAGAGGAGCCTGGCGGACTGTAGTCTACGGGGTCACAAAAGAGTCAGACATGATTTAGCAAGTAAGCAACAACGAAGTAACATTCCAAGTGGTTCTCTATTATAAACTTGCATGCCAAGGTACTAAATGATCACATATATCCTAATTGGTATTTAGCCATCCTTGAAGTTTATGGCTAGGCAAGTGGTACTGTGACAGGCAACTGTAGTATCTTAATAGCTTTCACATAATTCATCTTAGTCTGTAGACATCTATAAATATGTGAATTCATTTGAGGAGTGCCTACTAATTCCATGGTATTTTCCTAGGACCTGGTAATAGATATAGTCACTATTATAAATATCTCTTTTTCCGACTCTCCCTTTTTTTAGATGAATTTCAGCAAGTTAATTAGAGGGAAAAATAATGGATTAATTATGGATTAATAAATTATTTGTTGCACTGAATATATTTGTATAGAACAATATAAATATTGCAAGAAGATATTAGTATAATCTTTTTATTAGGTACAAATGTCAACTTTCTATATTTCCAATATCTTTCAGAATATTATTTTAATGTGCTTGAGTTTCCGTTCTCTTCTTATTAGAGAAGGCAACGGTTTATAATTATGTTTATTGTTCATTTGTCATTGTTACCATTTTAATTCTAACCATTAGAGCTGTTTATGACAATCTATAAAGATTGCTTTAAGCATCTGAAGAGGAACACACATGGTCACTGAAACTAGTAAATAGTTACTGTAATGATATTTGAAAATATGAGAAAGTAATTTTATTAATGAATTAACAACTAAATGTATACCAGAACAGATAAAAGGAATTCAATACTATGTATACTATTAATCATTATGTAGGAGAGTAGGTGCTGTATGTAATTGCTATATTAAAATGATGAATGATATGTCATATATTTATTCTACCTTTTGTAGTTAACTCTGCAAAAAACTTAAGCGAAGGAGCCTTAAATATTATATATGTTACAGATGGTTGATATAACTTTGACATTTATTATGGAATCTTATCTAATAAAAAAGTATTCCCAAGAATGTTTGAATTAAAACCAAAATAATGGAACTATCTCATACATTCAATATATGTTAAATGCAAACAAAACAAGCAAACATAATAAAATTATAAACAACATTCAATTTTTTGAAGATAAATACTGATCATATATTTTTGAAATACACTGAAAGTTCAATAGTCTATGAGTAAGAATATGTAATAAAGTCAATAAGACTACATTCTTTCCTTTTCAGAGAAGTTGTACCTTTAAATTTACTGTAAAGTATCTACAAGTGACTATTAATTTTGTGAACTGTTATGGAGAAATTGAAAAACACTTTCCAAGCTAATATATATACATATCTACATATAAAGAGAGAGAAAACAGTTTACATACACGCAGCAGAAAAAGAAGAAATCTAAGGTTTTTGAGCTCTTCATAAACCAAGTGCATTGTATTACTTTTCAAAAATTGAAAATGGGCAGACTCAAAGTTACAAAAGGACATACTATCTTTAATAGGAAATGGAACATAAATTTAGAATTTTAATATCATCCTCTGCTTCCTTGCCAATGACTACCATTTGGTATAAAATAGCAGCATATAATATGCACCTATCATTTTGTTATTTCAGGCACAGCTTATTAGCTTTCAATAAAGGAAAATGTTAAGTTTACATAATCAATAAACCAAATCAAAAGTAAAAATAAAAATCCAACTGACAGTGTATTTGTATAGTAAATCTAATTCACATTTTGTTAGAAAAATAATTTTAAAAGATGAAATCCAAATTTTCTTTACAAAATATGTCAGTTTAGTCTTAAAAAGTGAACATAAATCTTGAAAGAAAACAAGCATTTGGAGAGCTTGGGAATCTTGTTATATTATCTTTTACTTCCTCTATCAATTCACAGAAAAGTTATCAGTAGCACAATCATGTAATACCAAAAATATCTTTCTTCTACTCACTATTTTGCCCTAGTAAATTGAAAACTTAGCCTTGGAAATTCTTTCTCCCTCTATTTTTGGTCCTAAATCTGTTGGATCAGATTTTCCAAGTTGTATTTTCCTTCCTGGAAGTGATTCTCATAATATTTGATGTTGACATATTTTTACTGAATTGACCTTTTACAGTGTTTTCAAGTACATGAGCAGTTAGTTATTTGGGAAAAATCTTCTGTTTTGAGCTGCAATTATAATATTCCCTCTGTAAGAACATACTTTTAAAGTTACTATTGCTCTCCTTCAAAAGTCCAGGGATAGTTTACAAAAATAGCTCTTGGAGACTCCAAGTCATTGTAAATCTTTAACACATTTACATTTTTAATAGAGCATTCATGTACAGTAAACTGGCTCCATCTGGTTGTAAATTTATTCATTCTTATTTTTCCTTTATTTAATCTAGATTTCTTTATAAGCCTACAAAGAATCTGCTACTTCATATGTTATATATAAAGAATTAACAACTCAGAGCTCCTAGAGAACAAAGCCTAAAAAATCTTTGATACATAAATTTTAACACTGATGAAACAAAGTTAATTTAAACATGGCTGAAAGTTGAAATGCTCTTGCATCTCAGCAGATAATACTAAATTATATGAAGTTGCTAAGCGAAGGTAATATAGAGGGTGTTTCTAGCCTAAATGCATTCAAATTCAAATTTATTTTTTTTCTAAATGGAAATAAAGTTGCTTTGATCAAATAAAACTAATTTTTCAGGCTTTGACCTGTATGCTTTAGTGTTACTAAGTACACAATAGTGGCATCTTGGTAACATTCAAAGATGTTTTCTCTTTTATTTATAGATGCTACATATTTAAGATTATTAATAAGCAACAGTTCCATAATGACAATTTAAATCCCCAATTTAAATTCACATTCACATTTTTATGTTTACACAGCACTTAGATTGCTTATTTGGAATGATTTGTGATAATCATTAATTTGACTTCAAAATTCATGTTAAGTTAGCAAATAGAAATATATCAACTTCTTTTCAATTTTTCTTTTGGGGAAGAATGAAATGATTTGAGTTGCAAGAATTAAACATAGTAATAGAGACTGTTTTCAGTATCTTTGAAAATGGGCACAGAGTTTTTAAATAAAGGTGTTGGTCAAAGCCATATGGGACAATAAGATCACATCCTATGCAAAACAAAAGAAAAAAATTTTCAATGAGATAAGCTCTTAAATAAGACAGGGTTCATTGTAGAAAGTCAAAATTTTTCAAAGCATGTGAAACAAGAAATTTAATAAAATGTATACTTTTACATAAACACACAATAATGGTTTATTGTATGTACAATTTTGTTAGCTTAGGAGAAGATATCCCAATACTCAGTATCTATCTTTTACATTTTTTTTTGGTCTGTTAACATTTCTAATGAGATACTAAATTTTCATCTACGACTTAGGGCTTTTAAATCTTAACTGGGTAACAAAAATATCATTGTTCTGATTAAATAAGTTTAAATGGCAGTATGGTGAATTATTTTAAATATTCTCTGACATACATGAGTAATTTCTAAATCAAAATGTTCACATTTGCAGCCACTTATGTAAATATACTATTCACTAGCTGTAAAAATTTGAGGATAATTATAAAATTCAGGACACAGTTTGGATGGAACCAAATTTAATTTATAATTTAACAAGTGTTAGTTCTTAAATATGTGGCTCAGACGGTAGAGTCTGCCTCCTATGCAGTAGACCTGGGTTCAATCCCTTGGTTAGGAAGATCCCCTGGAGAAGAGAATGGCAACCCACTCCAATATTCTTTTGGAGAATTCCATGGACAGAGGTGCCTGGCAGGCTATGGGGTTGCAAACAGTCTGAAACCTCTGTGCAACACACACTTCTACTTTCATTTTCATTTTCAAAAGTTAATCAAAAAGCAAAACATAAAAGACATACATTATATGCATTTACATATCTTTAGGGAACTTTAGAGAAGGCAGAGTTCAGTAACAAAGAAAAACAAGCACTATAAACTTTATTTTTGGGATTGGAGATTTAAAGTCAGATAAATTTGATAGCTGTAACTTTCCCATTATTAGGATTTTCAGAAGTGAAATATTCCTTTTGACTTTGGACTTAAACATAGCAAAAATAATGGTAAAAGACACGATTTTATATGGATAATTTAAATAGATATATCATTACAGGCAAATATATTTATTGGCCACGTATTCCTTTTTTACATATCACTTTTTACACTGCTATTTGAAATTTTAGTCTATAACAGGTTGATGAACCTCTCGTGGATAAAACATGCTGGTAAAATCTCTATAATAGTACTTGACAAATAATTTTTTTAATCAATTAACATGGGATCAAGAAAAATAAAGGTGAAAGCATTCATGACTGAAAAAAAAATTAACATGGGGTTACTGCCACCCTTCATGTTTTATTTAAATGGACATGTATTTAATTACAAATTGAAAATATGGTTATTTTGCTTTCAATATTAAATTCTGTTTTTAATGAACTATACAATCAGATTCTTAAAAATGTGTTAGCTGGAAACATTAGAAATTATTACTGGTGGTAGAAATCAATTTGTAAGAAAATCTAAAATATACATATTCCAGAATACTAAAATGTAACCAAAATCTACCACTAGCATGTATATGATTCAGTACTGAAATATCAAAAATTTGAACTGAATTTACACCATGATATATTGGAAATATGTCTTAGAATGTAACAATCTTCAAATAAGTTTGTTGAAATTTGACCTCGATGCTTTCCATTTGAAAGTCATAATTCCATTCCTGTATATGTTAACCTAAAAAAATTCACTCATGAAAATATTGTTTCATATTTTCCACTTTTAGAAACATATGTAATTTTGAAGAATGAACATTTATTTTATGGCAGAAATATACAATTTCCTTCATGTTCACTGATAAGATACCTAATTTAAAAAAAGAAAAAAACTCCTTGGAAGACTTCCATTCAGTGTATCTTTATAGACATTACTTTTCTTCTATTAATGGCTTTCTTAGTATCTAATAAAAATGAACCTAATATGCTTAGTATTATGCAATATATCATTATATTTTTGACAGTAGATAGAAAGTAAAAAAGTCAAATTATTTCATATTTGCATTACATCAGTTCTCTTTGAAATATTTATGTTTTGATCTTCAAAAGTTCTTTTAATAAGAAATAATCTAAATCATTCAAACTTAAGTTTAAATGTTGCTCTTAAAAAAAAAAGATACTTATTTTGTGATCTGGCAAAACACTAGAAATGTTTGACCCCTGTCACAGAGGAAGAAAAGAGTATATTATTATCATACTCAAATTATATTGCATATATTTTTCCCCATCAAACATGCCTAAAGTGTAAAACACAAAAGTATAATTTGAAATAATTAAAATATTGAAATGAAAATTGGGTATGGAATGCTCTCTTTGATAATACCTTTTTTGTCTGCTATATACATGCTACATATATTAACAGAAATACAGATAGGCATTAAATTGAATTAAAGTCTAATGGTCAGTTGTCAAATGCAATATTAACTGACATAAAGTTCTTTGGATTTAGATGCTAGATGATTACTTTTAGGAACATGATTACTGTTCATCAACTATTTTAATTTTATTCTCATATATTTGTATTTGTAAAATAGTAGAGAACTTCAATGGGTATGAAGAGTATTATGCATAAACAGCTGATTTAATATCAGTTAAATTATTACTTTCATATTTCCTTTGAAAATCAATACATTAAATGCTCCTACATTCCAGAGTTTAAATTGCCGCTTTTGTTGTTTTTAGTTCTTCTTTCTCAGTGTAAAATTTATTCTTAAAATGAGTTATAAGAAATAGTTTGCCACTTTTGCAAATATCTTAATTTGAGGCCATCTGAAAGTGCAACAGAAGTATTTTTCCAAATGAATTGGAAGCATATTTGTGTTCTGCTTTACTTTCATTAATTTGGAATGATGTGACTTTGGAAACAGCCTATTAAGTTCTTGAAATTAAGTAGCCAGTTTTTGTCATTTCAAACAAAGACTGAACTATTTTCACTGTTCCCTTGCCCTATTGAAAAATGAGGAAAGGATAAGCAGAAAGGATAAGGAGAGAGAAGGAAGGAGGGAAGGGTGAGATATAAGGGAAAAAAATGTAAGAGAGCCCAGAAATAAATATTTTATATATATATATATACACACATATATATATGTAATTTGAATACTTTGCTGAGTCATGAGAATAAGATTAATACAGGGCAAGAAACTGACAGATTAAGTCTTAAATTCTAAACTTTTTCTTAAATTCTGACCTTTTTCACATTTTGTGTGGGTTCTTCATTACATACTAGTCTGATTCTCCTATCAAGGTTGAGGGAACAGTGGTGAGGGGCAGAGATGGATATCCAGGGCATTTATCAAAACTTTCCACTCCACATACATAGAGGTGATGGTGTTGCATAAACAAAAGACAGATTCTGAGTATGACGCTAAAATTGTTACGAATTGATTCATAACTGCAATCATTAGTTTAGCTGCAAAGCATTTTGAATACTAGCATACAAATTATCTACATTTACATGAAATATATTTCTCTGAGATAATTTAAGTATCTACACTATAATCATATATATATAGAAGAAAGTAAGGTTTTGTAATCTCTACCGGGAGATATATTTGTATGAGCTTATGCAACATATCAAATTGAACAAGTACAAAGAGTAAACTTAGTTTGCATTCAAATTTTAATTGATGTCTGAAACGTTACATATGTTCTCTAAAATTCTATAGAAAGAATTTCCTGGGTTCCTTAATCCAATCATATACCACTGATATACCCAATTTAATTATTTACTCAGTATACCTGAAAACCCAAAATTCAGATATTCAAAACCAAACAAATTATGTTCTGTTGTATATGTCAATGTTTTGGCAGGAAACTATATGGAAGGAGAAAAATAATTCATTTTTAAATTCTACACAGTTTCATGATTCTCTATGTTAAAATTTCAAGTTTATTAGGGCAAGGATAAGTTTCCTTTTATCCTCTTCATACAGATGGGAAGAGTATAATTTAAAAATTAGAAATAACTTCTTTATATAAATTATATAATTGCTATTTTTTGAGATTAAAAAAATGCTGGATACCTTACGAAGAGTAGAGGTAGAAATGAACCACCTACAGCGACAAGATTATATGAAATAGTGCTGGTTTGAAAACAATAATATTCTTTGTAAATCTTTGAAAAATACATCCACAAACTTTCTGGAAGCTACTTCTATTGTCCAGATCTACATTTTTACTTTATGTAATTGTTGCCTCTTAGTTTTTATACATCAATTAAGAAATAAAACTTAGTTACATGGAGGATTCTATTTTGCCTTAATATTTTATAATTTGTACAACACTGCCATATCTACATATGATAATATTGTGAAAGCAATTTTAAAGAAAAATAACTCCCACTGTGAAGACAAAATTAATAGCAACCCCAATTGTGAAGGCAAGTACTAATATTTATATTTATCTTCTAATCCTGGATCTAACATGGAGGAGGTAGATGGAGAGTAAGAGATACATTTTTTCCATGAAAATAACATGACATTGCTTATTAATTCCCCTCTGAAAAAAAAATTTTGGAAGAGAAAACTTGCACAGAACTGGGATAGTTTACTTCTCTTGGCCAAGGTAGTATTACTATTTATTTTTTTAACTCCTTAGGGAAACTTACACCTGTTCAATCTGAATTCAAGTAGTTACTGTCAATTTACTCATGGGTGAATGCTGCCTCTTTGTGGCAGAATGCCACGGAAAATGTTCCTTAAACAAAGATCATGAACAGCCCTTGACATTGTACACATTGCAGGTGAGATTAGGCAGACATGTACCAAACACCAATGAAGCATGTGGCTCTTTAAGGTTCAGATTAATCCAAATATTTCCTACCCTTGAATATAATCTAATTCACTTGCAAACCTTACTCAGACATGAACAGTTTATACTCACCAACATTTTGACATTTAGGATATAGATCAACTGGAGATAAAAGTACCCGTCACAGTTGTTGCAGGTAGCTTTATACAAGGTAAACTATGCAAAATTGTAGACCAAATAAATAATACTGGTATGACAAAATACAAAATCAATATGCAGTACATTACTTACCATGCTCCGCATGTTAGATGGATACTTCAGTAAGGAAAAGGAGTAAAGTTGAAATTTCATGAATGAGCACATTAAATGACACATTTAGATAACCACACTTCCCTGAACCAACAAAGGTGCAATTATGTAAATTTGACCATTAGGGGGACAGGGGGACATTTAGGAATAGAAGTTAGCTACTGTCTTAAATTAATAATGGCAATTCATTAAATCACACAGCTATTTCTTTGCACTTAAGTAATCATTACTTCAGTCCCTCATATTTGACATAGTTATCAAGTGTTTATTCAGAAACTATTTAAAAAATTACATGTGCTGGGATACATGAGACTGTAACAACAGTAGCCCCATCTTACAGAGATCCTGTTTGTGGTTATCATCATTGCTTGCTGCCCAGAGGGATAAAGACATATAGAGATTTGTACAGTCCATCATTTGGTCTTCTGAGGTGCCAGCACACGTGGATCTGTACAAATGCAACTGGGTTTGGTTAAACAATCAAAAATTGGCTACAATAGTAGTCAAATCAATACATCATTTTGGTTGACTAATAAAAATACTTTTAAATCTTCTCTAATAAAACCAGAAACTTGCACATGATTCTCACTGGAATGGCCCAATTAATTGCCCTAAATATTTTTCTTTTATACATTGGGATATAATTTTTTTTAAATTACAGATCCAATTGGGTGGGTTGCATTGACTTTTAAGATGTAAGTTCTCCATATTTTTAATAAGACTTTAAATGCCTTCCTGATATCACTTCAGTTTTGGAAATACAGCTCCTGATATAGGGTGACACCTCTGTGAAAATCATAGGCTAAATAGTGAAGGAAAGAGAAATGCTAAATGTGCATATAAAAATAGGTGCTACAATAAAATATTCGTATATTTCATCAATAAGTTATTTTGACTAATCAATTATGGATCATATAGCTCTGTAATTTTAATGATTTGTCCACATCTATGGTGATCTTTTCAAGATCACAATACTTTTTTTCTTTTAATTCAAATGTCCAGAATGCATACAAACACATCCCTTAAAAAAAAAGGAAAGGAATGAGAGAGGAGGGAGGCAGAGAGAGGAAGCAGAGAAGAAAGAGAGAGAATGGGGACGGAAAAAAGAGAGAGAGAAAAAAAACTTTCTATTAAAGTTGGGGGGGTGTGCTAATCTCTCCACAAAGCCATCTAGACCCACCCGTGGCTCAAAGGGGGAGAAGGGGAAGGGGAAAAGAGTAAAAGAGGAAGAGGAGAATCTATGCGCTGTCACCTTCCCCCATTCTCAACACTTCCAACCACTACAAAAAAGACTATGACCTTTAACAAGTCACCCGCGAAGCAAACTGCCCTCCATAAAGCCCTTCTCCTCGCCTCCCCCACACGCAAGAAGAGAAAATGATGTGCCCAGTGTACACAAACGTTTCCCCGCGTGTGATATTAAAAGGAAATTGCACACCCTTTCAGTATCTTCCGCCGAAGCTGAGAATCTCGTGCCAAGGCACTTCACCCTAAACGTTGAAACAACACAATGAATCAAATGGGGTTCACGGTGTGTGTGTCTGCTCGCTTGTTTGTTTGAAATGCAAGAGCTCCAAGGGAGTTTCTTTGCCTTTTAGAACTGGCTAAAGGTGGTCTGTTTTTCCAGCACTTCGAGGTAGTCCGGTTCAACGTTTAGTTTAGCTTTTAGCTCCAGATACTCGTTCCGGTTGGGTTCTACAAAGACAGCACTGGGGGGGCTGTAGAGCACCGGTTCCCTCAGCCTGCTGTCCCCCGCCCCCGGGTGCAAATACTGATGGGGGCGTCTCAGGTCATAGTTGGGGGAGAAGGTGTAAGCAGCGGGGCTGCACGGGAATTTGGGGTATTCCGGGAGGCTGTTGCCAGCAGGGGTGGTGGCGCAGTGTTTGTCCGGTTCTAAAATGCCCCTGTAAAAGCGATCGGCGTCCTGCACCGGCGAAAGCAGGTCCTCCCGGGGCTCGATGGTGCTGACGCTATAGGCGGGGCTCCGCAAGTGGTGGCTTTCCCGCCTCTCGTCCTCCCCCGCCGGCTGCAGCTGCACCGGGGGCGGGGGCTGCGGCTGCGGCGGCGGCGGCGGCGGCGGCTGCTGCAGGTGGTGGTTGCTGCTGCTGTAGGTGACCTTGAGCTCGTGCAGGTCTTTGTAATCCTCCACGGAGTTGCCCTCCCGCGAGCGGTAGATGGGGTTTTGCACATGTGGCCCAAGGGGTGGGGGATGTACTCGTACACGTGGCCCGCGGGCGTCTTCACCTTGGGCAGCGCTGGCGCGCGGTGCTGCGCGTGCGCGTGCGGGTGGACCCCCGCGCCGCCGCTGCCGCCGCCGCCGCCGCCGCCGCCGCCGCCGTACACGCTGTACTGCATGTTGAAGGAGCTCACGTCGGAGTTGTGGGTGCTGGCGTGGTCGCTCTGGTGTTTCTTCCGGCGCTTCACGACGAGCACGAAGAGCCCCGCAGCCACGAAGACCGACATGATGAAAACCAGCAGCAGGCTGAGGATCAGCACCGACAAGGGCACCGACGACGCGGCGCCTCCACCCGCGCCCAAGCCCGCCGGCGCCCCGGTGCCGTTCAGACGCACGGCAGGGGTCACCGCGCTGGTCCTCGCGGGGACCTGGATGGACGAGGGCGCGGGCGTGGACACCACCACGTCCGAGTAGTCAGGGCACAGCAGCTCCGACTTAATGGAGCGCATATCCGTCTCGGCGAACTTCTTGGGCGCCTTGCAGATGACCTCGTCCACCAGGACGCCCGCTTTGAGCTGCTCCACCCACAGCTTCATGCCTACCACGTCGCAGGTACAATCCCAAGGGTTGTCGTGCAGGTCGATTTGGATGAGTGACGTCAGCTGGTCCAGGACTCCGCTCACCGGCAAGGAGGTGAAGTGGTTACTCCTGAGGTTGAGCCTCAGGAGAGTCAGGCCTGAGAAGACGCCTGAGGGCAAGGTCTGCAGGAGGTTGTTGTTCAGGAATAGCAGCTGGAGGTTTGGGACCGGGTCGAAAGTCCCAGGTTGAATCTCGCGTATGAGGTTGTATTGGAGGAAGAGATACTGCAGACTCTGCAGGCCGTAGAACAGCTCCGGGCTCAGCCGCTCGATCCTGTTGCCATTTAGGTAGAGGCGCCTCAGGTTGGTGAGATCCCCGAAGGCGCGGTCCTGGATCGTGGAGATGCGGTTGTTGCCCAGGTGGAGGAGGTCCAACCCCGTGGCCTCCAGAAGTCACTCCTGCGCACCAGGGCGATGTAGTTTTCCGTCAGATACATTTTCTTGGGGTTGTAGGGCTTGGGCTGCAGCTCTGCGATGCTCTCGATCTTGCGCTCCTGGCAGTTGACGTTGAGGCCCAGATCGGAGATTTGCAGGTTGCAAGTGCACGCGGTGGGACACTCCAAAGGCACCGGAGATTTGGTCTGGTAGGCGATGCTGGGGCCATAGTTGCCATAGCCCAGGTCCTTGGAGGGCTGCCGAGAGGTGGGGCGCACCCTGGGCTTATTGGGTTGGCGAGTCCCCTTAGGGGGCTTCAAGGGGGGTTTGTAAACAGCAGAGGAAGAAGTGGCCACGGAATTCACTGAGGCCGGGGTGGTATGTAAGTACCCCGTGGTGCTCAGAGGCGTCTGTGGCCTCATCTCGTAGTCCGAAATAAGTTTCCTTGGGCAGAGTTCCTGCTTGGACACTTCGTCCAAGTCCCGGCCGTGTAAGCGGAAGGGGGTCTCACAAACCACATCCCCCACCAGGGCGGAGTAGGAGATGCTGTCTAACCAATCCTTCAGGGAGATCAGCTCACAGGAGCAATTCCAGGGGTTTTCCTCCAGTTGTAACTCCACGACTTTATCCATATGCTGCAAGAGCCCCACGTAGGGCAGAAGTTTTAGCCGGTTCCCCCGCAGGTCCAAGTGCGTTAACGGCACAAAACGGAAAAGGTTGTTGGGTAAACTGGACAAGAGATTGTCATTGAGGATAAGCACCTGCAACAAATGCAGTTTCCCAAAAGCGTTGGGTTCAATGACACTGATGTAATTGTAATCGACCTGTAGGTACTCCAGGCTCTCCAAGCCAAGGAAGGTATCATCACGCAGAAGTTCCAGTTTATTATTGTTCAGATGCAATCTCCTTAAACCCCGCAGCCCGTGGAAAGCCCCGGTCTCAATGTCCTGGATTACATTGCTCCCCAGATGCAAAATCGAAGCCCCAGTGTAATTGACAAACTCATTGGGATAGAGACGACTCAAAAGGTTTCCAGACACAAGAGGTGGTAGATTGGGAAACGGGGAGGGCTAATTTCTGAAAGGCTGATGATCCCCCGATTTTCACAGCTCACAGTTAAAATGCCGTCCTTTTCCTCACAAGGACATGCATTGTCACAGATTTCCCCATAATAATCAATGGTTTCTGCACACGAAAGGACGAGAGATGTTAGAGCAAACGCTAGAGTCTGCAGCATCCAGCTCTGCATTTTTCTGTGAAGATCCTGTTCCAAAGTTACTGGGGGGCAGCACGTGTGCATTTTACCTCCTGCAAGGGAGAGAGGGGAAGAAAGAAAAAGGAAACAACAGAATATGACAAAACCTGAAGGAATCAATCAGAAAGTCTCTTTCCATCCTAATACTGCTTGTCTGACATCCAGAAGAAGGGGAGAGTAATGACACCCCACATCCCTAGGTACATGGACATTCTCTAGACTTTATTAAAATCTGATATTCACTTTGATTTAAAGGTCGATTTCATTTTCTAATGACAACAGGAACATGCTGCTCCTTACAAGATAAGGGCAGGTTAGACAAAGTACCGTGTTAGTGTTCTTGCCTGCCCCCCCACTTTCAAAACCAATCCATAAATATACATAAAATGGCTGTCAGTTCAGATTCACGGTTTAAATTTTAAAGAAAAGAAGCACCATTTTTATCAGGTTGTCCCCTCACCTATACCCAGTCCCTCTGCTTTTCTTTCAAAACCTCTTCAGTTAACAGTTCACCATGAAGGTCTCCCATTTTCACAGTTTTGCCCAGGAGCCACAATACTTGGGCTATTTTAAAACCATCGCTGGAAATGCCAGGGTGGGAACCTAAATAATACTTTTCACAGAGGCAAAAAGCATTCGAGATAAGGCATCAAAAGGACCCAGAAGAAGCTCTTAAGGCCAATTGTCTTCGGGAGCTTTGAGCTTGGAGAAAAAGGAGAGCGCTTTCGCTTTGATGGTGGACTTCACTATCACGCTATTAAGCACATCAGCGTCCTAATTGCATGCACGGTGCCACTTAGCAGCGCTCCCGAGAGCGCCCTGCGTCCACTTCTCATTGATCATGTCAGCGACGCTCCTAAACTGCATTTTTAAGCCACTGAAATAGTTCAGCACGATGGAGTACAAAGAACTCTGCGAAGGCATCCGCAATTCCGGAACAAGCTCCGGTACCTGGAGTTTAAAGAAGGCGTTCCCACGGCTTACCCGGAATCAGCTAAAAGTAAACCCAGGACCAGCGCCAAAGCCTCCCTCACCTCGGGCTCCGCGTCTCTTTGCCACGGTATGCAAAACTAACCCTACCAAATTAGCAAGATTGGGACTGAGCTACCACCTCGCCAACATCCCCACCACTGGAGTTGCTTATTGTATTTAATTATCAAGGCTTTACTCCCCTTCACCCCCGCCCCCCACCTTCTTCCCTCAGAAAGGGGACTTGGGCTGATTAAGAGGCAAAACAGAAGAGAGAAAGGAAGGGAGGACAGCAAGTGATACAAGTCAGTGCTTTAATATCCGAATTTCACCTCCCCAAAGAAACAATCTGATCCTCCTCTCCCTTTTCTTTCTGGCTTTCTTTTTGTCCCTTTAAAGGCTTCCTTCGACTTCCTACTTCGAGTCGACAGCAGCGCTCAGAAGGAAAGGACATAAATGGAGCGAGTGTGTGCGAGTGTGTATTGCGTTGGGTGGGGGAAGGAGGGGGAGAGGGAACATTCGGTAGAAATGCTGGGCTCGTGGAACCAATGCCTTTTTTCTCTGTCCAGCCTTGCTTGGCGCTGCCTCACTACCCCCGAAGTCTGATGTCGAATCGCAACCCCTAACTAAAGCCAAGACAATTCTGAAGCACGGGTTCAAGCCTGGAGACCACGATCTGGATCCCCGAGTCGACTCCAGCCCGCGTTATGAAGAGCCCCTGCATTCGCACGCACGTGTGCAAGTGTGCCTGCGAATCATTCACGTGTGGTCACCCAGACGTGTCGAGACGAATGGGAACCCACAGTGTCTAAACCTTGCAAGTATCCTCGATCTCCCAACGCAGCGACAAAACACTTCTGCTTAACAGCGGCACAGACACCCTCTATGAAAGCAAAACGTTTACCTTGAAATCGCCGTTCTCCGCTGGATCAAATCGGCACAGCCATTCAGCGGGGGCTGGGTGCCCTCCCCCTCCAGCCCGGCGCTTCCTCGCCCCCATTCACCTCCCACCCGCTCTGACAGCCCATCGCCAAACGTGTCCAGCCAATATTAAACTTGAGCGTTTACAACTTTAATTCAGTTCTGGCTCGCCAGGGTCGAAGAGCTTCCCTCTCACCCCACTCCCGATTCCCTCCTCCCTGCTATCAAAGGAGCCCGAAAATTTGAGCAAATAAAGTTGAATGAGCCGGGCAAGGCTGACATTTCTGACTGGGAAACGCACCTCCGATGTAAATTCACGGGGACGCTGCACATTCTCAGAGTCTCAGATTTTTTTTCTTTTTTGGAGGGCGGGGGCGGGGAAGCTGTATCTGTTTCCCCCCTCCTGCCCACAAAGAATTAAACCCTGGATCGTCGTCCTAAGCATCTCAGCATGAAGCAGCGTGGGGCTGGGTGGGCTGAAGCCCGGCACCCAGGCCGGACCTGCGGCTCCGGGGCGCAGGTGCTTCCACGGCGGCCCCCAGACAAGAGCCCCCGGAGTTCCAGAACGCGAGGCTCCCCCTCCCCCACCCCGCCCCAAAGCGAAGGCCGGGAAAGGGGAGGAAGGAGGGGCAGGAGGAGGGGGAAGACAGCCACCGGGCCGCCACACATACAGACACACACTCACACACACACACACACACACATACATATACATATATGCTGGAGCCTCTTTGGCAAAGTAAACGGCCGACTTACCCCGTCTCACATCTCCAAGGCCCACTCATCATAGCCACCCTTGCAAAAACAAAAAACAACCAAAAAACCTCTTTGGAGTATGCACTAGGGCTCGGGAGTCGAGGCGGGGCGAGCACCGCGATCCTGGCGGCTGCGAGGAAAGAGGCGCCCGGACGCCGCCAGCCCCGGGCCGCCGCCGCGGTGGCGACCGAGGGTTCCGGGGCT
>SJXQ01009786.1:80163-119808 GCA_006408695.1 Aepyceros melampus | reverse complement strand
GGTCCCAGGCGCTCTGTTCCTGGTGCGGCCGTCCACCCGGGGAGGGGCCCGCGTCAGCAGGGACCTTGCCTGTGGCTCTTGCTGCTTCCTGTCTTCTCCCCGCTGTGCCCCCCGCCCGCCATGGGGGTTCTCTCATCCTCACCACCTGCAGTGTCTGGCACCTCAGGATCCCTCAACACAAATCTGATAGAGAATGAAACAGATGCGTCCAAGAATTTAGGTCCTGAGATCCAGAGTGGGGAGCATCTGGCCCGGGGCTGGGGCCTGGAGTCTAGTGTGGACCCAGCCCTGGGAAAACCACGAGGGGACAGTCCTCGAGGTCCCCGAGGATGGAGGACCCAGACCTGCGAACACGCCACGAGGAGCCCTCTCCCCCAGCGGCAGGCAGCTCCTTCCCGGCGGCCTCAAGGGGAACCTTCCAAAGGGCAGGGGTGGGGGGAGCAAGCCAGGAAAGACTGACTCAGAGGTCGAGTGGGATCTACAGGCGAGTCTGGTCCCACTTCGCAGTGGTCTTCCGGGCAGGTGAACATGCGGAGCCTCGAGACCACGTGAAGCGCAGCTGGACAGTCTGCTGTGAACATCAGGCCAGCAGGTGACAGCTCAGAGTGGGCCAAGTGGGTGGTGACCTTAGGGCAGAGCTGGTGTCGAAGGCAAGGGTACTTGGCGGGGGGGTTGGGGAGGTGAGGACGGGAGGACACGGGTCAGGGACCTGCGGCTCCACGAACTGCTCAAATATGTGGATAAGGAAGGGCCCCAAACACTTGGGATGGAGGTGGCGGCAAGGGTTCTTTTGGACTTCAGCCTGGCCAGGGCACAGGGCACAGCAAATGGTGGAAGAGTAATAACTGCCTGTGGGCTGCTCCTACCTCTAAACAATGAACATGGGATAGACACACTTCTGAACATAATAAATCACTTAACTTTCCTTCAGAGATTCCTTTACTCGTTCACTCAATGAACACATGGGGTATGGAAATTCGTCAGGCCACGCGTGAAGCTCTGAAAATAGACATAAACAGATTAGTCCCAGGTGGGGCAGCTGGTGCTCCAGCATCAGGGGTGAGGAGCTGTGAGCCTGACCACTGCTCTGTGGGGGCGCGGGCTCAGTGCACTGGGAGCTGGGAGGCTTGGGGCTAACCTGGAAAGAGCGCCCCGCTCCAGACTCATGCAAACAGCACCAGTGAGGACTTCCCTGGGCTCCAGGGGTTAAGGCTTCGCACTTCCACTGCAGAGGGTGCAGGTTCCACCCCTGGTCAGGGAACTAAGATCCCACATGGCACATGCCACTGCCAAAAAAAATAAAAGCACCCATGAGAGTGAGCTTCCTCCTTGTGCTAGTCACTGTATCTCAGTGAGGCATCAACAAGCTGCTCCGTCACAGACAGCCTGGTCCCTGTTACATACCGCCCTGCAGAAAGGACCCCAGGTGTCCTTCCATCCAGAGCACTCACGTCTGGGGCTCACCTGTCTCAGGTATCACTGCCCTTGTCACCCAGCCATCACACCCGCTCTCAGGTGAGAATAAAGCATCTTTCATGTAAGCCCAGGGGGCTCTGCACAATTATTTGGAGATGTTTGCTATGACGTCTGAAATGCACTCGTCATTCTCTGATCTTCAAAGGACTCCAGGCAAACAGCCCGAGTGTCTCCTGACCCTGCGGGTAACTGTTGTCACCCGATGGGACACGGAGGACTCAAGGGCCACAGTGACACACATTCAGTTTGACTTTAGCCAAGCTCAACTCTGTTTCCCAAAGACTCTCTTTACCTGTTTCTCGAAAAGTACCCCCTCCCCTGTTTTAATTCCTGTCGCCTGGGCACACTTCATTTCCTGAAATGGCCACTAAGAAGTCTGTGAAATGAAAAGAAATCTCCCAGATTTCTTCCTCTTTGAAAAATGTTCATTGTTCTGTGTTCCAAGTTAGGCACAATAGTGAGAACATTTCTTTGGGACAATAACAATGGAATATCCGGAAACCTTTGACCACAGTACAGATGCAAAGACGAGGTGCTCACAGAGGTAATGCAGGAATCAAGCATTATTAAGGTGGCAGTCATTGAAGAAGACAAGCTCAACACAAAGCGTGCCCTCCTCCAAGGTCAGGCTGGGTCAGAGGACTTGACCTCCAGGAGTGAGGCAGACTATCTGACCAATTTTCTCTCTGCTGACGAATGCTTTCTCCCATCCTCCCAGTCCACAGAAGAACCAAACTAGCAAAGTATCAAATACTGTCCCAGAGAGAAGCTGAGATACATGCATTTTACTGAGTTTTGTTAAAAACAAATACATCACTAACTGAAGCTATAGTCTTAAAACCCTTTTCTTAGAAATGAGAAAGTCCTGATCTCTGTAGGATCCAGGCAAATGACAATTGTGCTAGGACGTAACTGACAGCTTCCTTCTTAGGGCAGAAGAACTCTTGCAGTCAGTGGTCTGATTTTCCCCTTGGGATCTCTCTGTCTCCCAAACTGAAGTGTCTTAAGGACATAAGTGAAGTGAAGTGAAAGTCACTCAGTTGTGTCTGACTCTGTGTCCCCGCGGACTACATGGTCCATGGACTTTTCTAGGCTAGAACGCTTGAGTGGGTAGCCTTTTCCTTCTCCAGGGGATCTTCCCAACCCAGGGGTCGCACCCAGGTCTCTCACATTGCAGGCAAATTCTTTACCAGCTGAGCCACCAGGGAAACCCATAAACAGGGCTTAAGGACACAAACAAAGACCTAAAATTCTGTGGTGGTAAAGGTGTGGCACAGCCAATACACAACCCTCAGGCCACTTTCAGTGTCCCTGTGTGATCAGATGGGCAGCGGCTGGTCACCTGCTGGGCACTGCCCGGGGATGCCAGCCTGATCTGACACACAGTGAATGCTCCATCGTATTATAATAAATAACACCCGCGCCAGCACCCACAGTCAGCATTTCATTACTTCTCTACACAAACTGTACACTGCTTGTGGCTGTGATTCATGGTGGTGAGGTGGTTCTAATCCCTCCCAGGTACATTGTGAGTAAGGGCACACGAGCGGGCAGAGCCAGCTATCGGTTTAAGAGAATCTGCTGTTGGTCCACCAACATCTTCTTAACGAAAGTTTTCCTAATGTTTTCTTGGCATTTGGAGTGTATTTGTTCACCTTGTTTCAAGCTGGAAATCTCAAGAATTATTCATGGACTTTGACCTCCAAAACTCAACTGTATATTTTTTTGCACACGTCTACATCCAGACTTTTTGTAAGAAGAGGGTCAGGCAGCTTTGATCATATTCTCTGTCATAAAAAAAAACACAACAGTGCTCTAAGGACTCACGGGTGTAGACAATAGACAGGAAATTTAAGTGTGAATTCTACACAATAAAAGGAAAATTAAGTTTCCAACAAAGTAGGCTACAGGGCCTCCCAGCCAGATGCCAGCAAGGGCAGGATGGCAGCAGCTGAGAGGCGTGTTAGTGCTGGCCTCTGCTGCCCTGGAGGGCATGAAGGGGTCCTGTTGGCATGATCCCACTGTCCTGGGAACCCTGCTGCCTGGCTGGAGAGGGCAGTGCTAGGACCCAGGGCATTTCCGCAGTTGAGGGAGAGCATTTTCTCCTGAAAGTGAGAACGTCTAAGGGTCAGTTGGTCTGTTGTGTCCTCTTTTGCGACCCATGGACTGTAGCCCACCAGGCTGCTTGTCCATGGGAGTCTCCAGGCAAGAATACTGGAGTGGTAGCCATCTCCCTCTCCAGGGGCTCTTCCAGACCTAGGGATCGAACCTAGGTCTCCTGCATTGCAGGTGGATTCTTTACTGTCTAAGCCACCAGGGAAGCTCATGGCACTTCCACAGCTGAAGAAAGTGATCATTTTTCTCCAAGTGGACCATGCTAGGACCCAGGGCATTCCGCAGTTGAGGGAGAGCATTTTCTCCTGAAAGTGAGAACGTCTAAGGGTCAGTTGGTCTGTTGTGTCCTCTTTTGCGACCCATGGACTGTAGCCCACCAGGCTGCATGTCCATGGGAGTCTCCAGGCAAGAATACTGGAGTGGTAGCCATCTCCCTCTCCAGGGGCTCTTCCAGACCTAGGGATCGAACCTAGGTCTCCTGCATTGCAGGTGGATTCTTTACTGTCTAAGCCACCAGGGAAGCTCATGGCACTTCCACAGCTGAAGAAAGTGATCATTTTTCTCCAAGTGGACCCCTTCACTGGAAAGCCCAGCACAGGGAGGGCCTCAGCCATCACCCATACGACAGCTGTTGATGAGCTCTTTACTTCTCTCAAATCTAGGCTCACTCTACTGAAAATATTATGAAACCGGAAGAGGGGATACAGAACTCCTTTCAAAGAAAACAGGCCAAAGATAAAAGAGGACACTGACATAACTTGTTGAAGAGGAAAAAAATACATATGGAAAAGAAATATTGAATACATGCCAAATCAATCATAAACCCACGTTTGCATGACTGCCGTGAGAGAAGACCAGATGGGTTAGAAGCTTGCACATCACGTGGAACAGGCAGTTCCCGTACTGTGACTGTGACGAGAGACACAGCAGCATTGAACCCGTCTGCTTCCTGCCATGGCTCTAAAGGAACAGAGGATCTTCGTGGCGATGGCTCAGCACACGGTCCAACCCAGCATCTTTCCTCCTTCTGTTCCCAAGCCCTCTGCCTCTGCACAGCAATCCGCCTCCGAGCAGTCTTCCATTGTCTTACATGTTCAGGATTATTTGTATGTTTAGCTTAGAGAAGGGAACAGAACCCTCTCCACTATTCTTGCCTGGAGAATCCCATGGACTGAGGAGCCTGGAAGACTTCAGTCCACGGGGTCGCAAAGAATCAGACACAACCAAGCGACCACCACTTTCATCTGTGTTGTTCAGTTCAGTTCAGTTCAGTCCAGTCACTCAAGTCATGTCTGTCTCTCGACCCCATGGACTACAGCAGGCCAGGCCTCCCTGTCCATCACCAACTCCTGGAGTTTACTCAAACTAATGTCCATCAAGTCAGTGATGCCATCCAACCATCTCATCCTCTGTTGTCCCCTTCTCCTCTTGCCTTCCATCTTTCCCAGCATCAGGGTCTTTTCTAATGAGTCAGTTCTTTGCATCATGTCACCAAAGTATTGGAGTTTCAGCTTCAGCATCAGTCCCTCCAATGAGTATTCAGGACTGATTTCCTTTAGGATTGACAGGTTTGATCTCCTTGCAGTCCAAGGGACTTTCAAGAGTCTTCTCCAACACTACAATTCAGAAGCATCCGGTATAATGAATTTCACCCTTTTCCTCCCATCGCCTCTGAAATCTGAGCTCCCTCCTTCCCCACATGTACACTCTGCTCAGTTCCAAGCTTTCACTTGGGGGCTTTCCCGTTGGCTGTCTTTCCAGTTGGGTGTGGAGACAGTAGTCTCTGGGGGTAGGCAGTCTTGCTCCCCAGGATGGCCTGGCTCTGCGGGTCAGCGCTGCCTGTCCCGGCATGGGGTTGGGGGGGGCAATGGTTGGTGCTCGGGAATACCCAGGACCTCCCAGCAGCACCACCTGGTCTCACAGGGGAGGAGGCACGTGCTTTGCTCTGTCCTGGTCACTCGCAGTGCTGACCTGGGGGTTTTCTGGAAGATGAAGCCCTCCATTTCCCACAGCAGCTTCAGGGTCAAGGGTGGGTACAACTTTCAAAGCCAAGGGTCCCGCTCTGTTATGATTCTGCCCACACCTCGCTCTTCCCACGAGCTGTCTCCACCTGACTGAGAAGCAGCAGCACGGCGAGGTCCTTCAGGATGCCACCAGGCACCGACTCAAGTGGTACCCTGCGGGGCCTTTACGTGTTCCAGTATTTCAGTGCAGAGGCGACACCGTGGGGCCAGCCATCACCTCCTCAGTGCTCACTGCCCCACGGAGCAGGACCTGGGTCTCAAGCAGAGGTCAGTCTCTGTGTGGACAAAACCTCTCGCGCGCCCATCAGGGCACGAGTGTCAGCACAACACGGCCACGGCTGCTGCCAGGGATCTGGCTGGTTGTTGACTATGAGGCCGGATCTAAAAGCTTCTGAAGGCTTTAAACTTTGCCTTTTGAAAATGAGCGTGCTGTGTTGCTCAGTCTGCATTTCTGTCCATGCCATCTGTCCTCTGAGACAGAAGAGGAGGCCTGGCTGGAGGGGCAGAGGCCTGGAGAACTGTTTTGACTGCTGTCGGGCCAGTGAGCAGCCGGGGCGAGCCCGGGGCCTCTGCCCCTGCACTGGGGTCACTGTGAGCGCCTCCCAGCCTGGTGCTCTGGACCCCGTGGCTTTTTGAGTCATCCCTCACCCTCAGCTGCTGCTGCTGCTAAGTCACACCAGTCGTGTCTGACTCTGTGTGACCCCATAGACGGCAGCTCACCAGGCTCCCCCATCCCTGGGATTCTCCAGGCAAGAACACTGGAGTGGGTTGCCATTTCCTTCTCCAATGCAGGAAAGTGAAAAGTGAAAGTGAAGTTGCTTAGTCGTGTCCAACTCTTAGTGACCCCATGGACTGCAGCCTACCAGGCTCCTCCATCCATGGGGTTTTCCAGGCAAGAGTACTGGAGTGGGGTTCCATCGCCTTCTCAGTCACTCTCAGAGTCTCTGTAAAATGAAAGGCGAGTAGCCGCCTCTCCAAAGTGGGGCCCCCAGGACTCCATGCAGGACTCTGAGCGCCAGGCCTCCTCAGGTCATGAGATGGAGTCCTTTCACCTTCTCAGGCCAGCTTTCCTGCCCCCGGGGCTCAGATATGGAGGCAAGGCGCCTCCGGCCTGGGTTTCTGCAGGCACCTCTGTCCTTCAGAGGAGCATCATTTGAAAAAGCTCCCAGGCTCTCTCTGGGACTAGAGGTCTCAGGTTACGGAAGGATGTGGGAGGGCAGATGGCTGGGTCTCCAGGCCCCCAGAAGGGGCAGAACCATGTCCCCCAAATTCACACGTTGAGCCCTGACCCCGTGTGAAGGCATTTGGAGTCGGGATCTCTGGCGTTATTACGGTTAAACAAGGTGGTAACGGTGGGCCCTTGATCTGAAAGGACCCTTAAAACAACAGGAAAGGACCCACAACCCACTGCTCACTGTGACAGCTCAGCGAGAAGGTGTTGTCTGCAGGCCAGGAAGAGGGTGCCCACCCACCATAACCAACCCAAGGGATCACATATGGCTGGCCCGCCCACATCTTGTGTGTTATCATGTTTATTTTAGCCACGGTCTTCTCTGCATCTGCTATACCTGAAAACGTGAGATTCAGCGAGGCCAGCAGCTCAGGGGCACTGAAAGGTGCAGAGTCTGTGCAGGGCCCCACAGGACCTTCCATGGGACACTCGGAGTCCTGACCCCACAGGGGCCTGCAGTTCTTCAGAGCACAGGCATACATTTGAATACACACATCACACACATCACACAGAGACACGTACTCATACATATAAAGACATACACATGTATACACACAACACACACAGAGAGGCACATACACCAACACACAAAGACATGCACAGAACACATACATGCACACACAGACACATACATACACACACAATAGAGACACATAAACAGACATACACATGTACACACACAACACACAGATACACAAAGAAGCACACAACACACAGAGACATAGACATACACACCACACACACATACACAAAGACGCATATGAGTGTGCGCGCACACACATGCACACACACGAGCGTGTAGGTGTGGGAGCCATGGCCTTTTTGATTCTCCCACATGGAAGGGCAGCACCAGGAAGGAGCACAGGGCAGTGGGGGACAAGCTAAGCTCTGTTCTCATTGAAGTTGTTCTTAAAAAAAATAATTGCAGGTCCAGGTATAATTCTAATTAGAATTAAGAAAATACACAGTTTACATAGTTTCCCCTCTGGATTACCAACAGTACAAACATTATAAAAGGAAATCCCCTGTCGCCTTATGATTGAAAAATCAGAGTAAGTACTATACAAAATAAATAGAGTCAAGAACCAAATTACCGCCATCTAGAAACTCTATGATGCATGTTTTTAAAAAGATAATCAAACACAATCACCAGGAAAAATCTTTGATGTAAGATATGCCACTTTTTTGGCCTCCAAAGTATATTATTTTCCCCTGATTATGTTAATTAAAGAAGATGACCTTTAATAACATGGAGATATTAACCTGTGGTTCCCGTTTGCCTTGAGCACTGAGGAGGAAAGCATCCTCCTTTTTGCTTGTGAAAAGGGACACACCCCCCAACCCTGCAGACCTGGGCAGCATGTACATCACGACTAAAACGCACTTCGCACCGTCCGGGCTACAGGCAGGCGGATACACTGATTTAAGGAGACGGGAGTCTGGTGTATGAGAAGACAATGGAGAACACTGCTTTTTTTGATCAAGTGTAAAAATTAACGAACACTGAAGTGCTAAGATCTGTGGTAGGGAGCCATCAGTGAATCTTGACTCTTAGCTGCCCTTGTTTGCAGAACTGTGTAAGCAGCCTTCAGAACTGCCTTGGGTCGTGTATTTCTTCTCACTTGGGGCCTCTTTATCCCCATGTGACCCTGCGTCCCAGCCCCTTGGGCGGCTTATACACAGCAGGTGTGCATTTCCCCCAGTTCTGGAGTCTGGGGGGTCCAAGATAAAATGCCAGCAAACAGGGTGTCTGGTGAGGACCCAGTTCCTGGTTCACAGACACGGGCTGGGGTCTCTACCACCTTGACATTTCAGTCTTGTAATCTGAAGCCCCAGGGTTTATGGAAAGGGCTCCCCAGAGCACCCATGGCACCCCCAGTGACACAACAGCCAAGAGATGCTGAGCCGGGGATGTATTCTCTATTTTCCTTGCTTTCCAGATGGTTAACTATTTACTCTAAATTTCAGTGAGGAATGGCCAACTGAAGCAGAACCAGACCCATGGGGCCACCTAACCTCTCTCCTCTCCTCCCGTTTCTTCTCAAAAATGCTAGTAAAATTCTGTCTGTGGTCAGAGAAAGGAGCCCTTGGGGAGGGGTGAGTGGAACAGAAATAAAGCCTAAAGGAAGAGCCAGTGCATAGGCCAAAAAGTGACGTCAACCAGTCCGAATTTAGTCATTGTGCGCCAGCTTCCAGCCTCATCCTTCATCCCAGCCCGCGCCGAGGGCCTGGCGTAAGAAAGCAGGCTTCTGCGGCGTCTTTCTGACATGTTTATGGCTCCTGCTGCGTTGTCCTTCTCGGTATTTCAAAGCCCTGGTCAGCTGCCCTCGTAGTGAAGCCAAGGGCTGGATTCCTTTGAAAATGAAGCAACTCTGACTTGACCTTCACCGCTTGGGGTGAAAGCCTATCCAGAGCCAGCTGCATGACTGGGGACCCTGTGCTTCGTGAAGATGTTCAAGGTGGGGCCGGTGGGGCCAGTGGGGCATGAGGCCTGGCAGGCTGGGTGCCTACCAAGGTCAAGGCGAGGAAGCCAGCTCTGGTCACTGGGCACAGCAGGCACCTCTGGCCTGAACCCTGCACAGTTCTCCAAAACCCCATTTCTGTCCACCTCGGTTTGCACCTGTGTGTACAGAGCTGTCCACCAATGGAGGGTGGAGAGCTGTGTGTGCAAAAGCGTGGGCTGTGTGATAACAATCCTGGTAGATTTACGGTCTGTTTGGGGCAACATCAAGCAAGGCCACGACGTCAGAACCTCAGAGAACGTGGAGAGTTTGTCCCTTCGGGCTCAGACAGGGGCCCGATGCCTCCACACTGCGGGGGTCTTCAGGGGAGCAACGTCTCTTGCCAACAAGCCTCATCCTTGGCCATTCAAGGGCTTTTCTGAAGTCTGCGATGGTGTTCTGCTTATTTTCCTCATTTTTAATTGTGATAAAATATATATAAATAAAGCTTTCCATCTTTATCTTTCTTTAAGTGTACAGCTCAGGGGAATTAAGACAGTCACATTGTTGTGCAACCATCACCACTACCATCTCCAGAACTTTTGTGCCATCTCACACGGAAGCTCCCTACCCAGTAAATTCTAGTTCCTCTCCTCCTCTGCCCCGGGTCCCTGCCATTCCACTTATGAACATGAGTGCTCTGGGGCCCTCGTGAACGGGAATCCTTTTGCACCTGGTTTACTTCACTCAGCATAATGTCCTCAAGGTTCATGCCTGCTGTAGCCTGTGTCACAATTTTCTTCCTTTTTAAGGCTGAGTATCATTCCACTGCATATGTACACCACATTCTGTATATGGGGTTATCTGCTGATGGACTCTTGGGTTGTGTGCACACTTGGCGGTGGTGAGTCATGCTGTGTACATGGTTATACAGACAGACCTTCAAGTCTCTCCTTCCATTTCCACTGGATCTTGTTTATTTTTATATGCCTCACATGCACCAAAGTTAGCAATGTTAACAAAACCAACTTCTGTCGGATGATGAGTAAAGAAATCTCCTAGAGTAGATGGTCTTTTTATTGCTTATAAACAGAAACAAAACAATATATCGCCTCCACTTTAAGGCAGCAGAGTATAGACAACTCGATCATCTTCTCATCCAAAGTGATCCCCAGAGAACAAGAACAAATCCAGAGACCAGGGGCTTCCTTGGTGGCTTAGAGGTAAAGAATCCTGCCAATGCAGGAGACCTGGGTTCAGTCCCTGGTCTGGGAAGATCCCATGTGTCTCAGGTCAGCTCAAGCCTGTGCAGTGGCAGCTATTGAGCCTGTGCTTCTGGGAGCTGCAACTATTGAGCCACACCTGCCTTTGTTCCACCAGAGAAGCCACTGCAATGAGAAGCCTGTACACCGCAACTAGATAGGAGCCCCCACTCGCCACAACTAGAGAAAAGCCCGTGCGGCAACCAAGACCCAGCATAGCCAAAAATAAAATAATGTTAAAAAAGTTTTAAACATTCATTTAAAAAAATCCAGACAGCAGATTCTTTTCCGTGAAGCAGACAGCACAACCATGAACCCCAGTGACGGGAAAGGTCATCAAAGGTGGTTTGATCAGGTGGGGCCAGGGCACAGCTGGCAGCACCCTAGGTTTCCCACATGACATGAGCCTGGCTGGAAGACAGGAGCTGCAGACACCTCCCGGCACCCAGAGGAGCAGAGGCAGCCCACAAGGAACAAGCAACTGCCCATCCTGAGCACCAGGCCCCTGTGTCAGGTGTCGCTCTAAACAGCGGTGCTACTTTACCCTCTGCTGGAGCCACGGATCAGGGTCGGGGGTGTGGGGCACAGACCGCAGACGCAGCAGTGCAGTCCTGACTCCCTGCTGGCTGGGGTGGGGCAACAGAGATGATGCACACACACACATGCACACGGGTACACGTGTGCACACATGCATACACCTGCACACACACAGGCACATATACGCACACCTGCACACACCTGCACACACGTGCACACGTGCACACCTGCACACACGTGCACACACGTGCACACGTGCACACACCTGCACACATGCACACACTTGCATACCTGCACACACGCACACGTGCATACACCTGCACACACGCACACGTGTACACCTGCATACACCTGCACACACTCACACTGCCCTTGGTCACCAAGAGCTTCATTTGTATCTTGTGTAAACAGCTGGTCCAAAAAGGCTCCCTTTATTAAAAGGTGATTTTAACAAGAAAGAAAAAAACAGGCATCTAGGAAAGATACTATTTAAGAAAAAAAAAGAGGGAAGGGAGAAGTTGGATAAAGGGGAATTGACAGGCTAGGGTGAGTGCTGAGGTCAGAGAAAGGCTCCCCTCATGACACGGGGGACGCTCAGGCACGTGGGGAGAGGTGGGCACTTCTGACCCTTCTGCCCGATCTGAGGGACACGCAGGTCACTGCAGAGGCGCAGCCACCATAGGAAGGGCTGGCAATGAGGAGGAGGATGGAGGCAAAAGGCTGGAGATGATGTCAGGGTCAAGAAGGGGAAGAAGTCACAAAGGTAGAGGCCTAAATCAGATTGATACAGAAAGAAGCATAAATTGCCACGTGCAGATTGCAGGCCAGACACTAAGGAAACGCTGGCCGCGGGTGAGGAACAGGCATCTAGAAGAGGTGAAGGAAAGTTCCTTTAGGTGTCCAAGCCAAGGAAACAAAGAATGAGACGTTTCTAAGGGAAATTCGGCGGCCCTCACACTACCAATGATGCTCATTCTTGGGAGGGAGTAAAGCCACCTGGAGCGTGCAAGACCCAGGGGCTAGTCTCTGGCACCCCTCTCAGGGCCGTCTGGAACATGGCTCTGGAGGGAATGGAGAGGCTGACATGAAACATGGGCTGTGAGCCCGGAAGCCAGTTAAATGTGGGAATAAGACTGGAACTATGGTGAGGATTACAGAGACATAGCGGGATATTACCAGCATCACTTGTTTTGATGCCATGTGTGTCAACTCCAGACTAAGAAGGGGAGAGATACTACCTGTTTGTACCGCCACCCACACCCCTGACGCTGTCTGGGCTGCAGCGTCTCACTTATGACATTCTGCTATTATGCTGTCAACATAACATACAATAAACAAGATACTGTCCAAAGAGGATTAAGGATATCACACAGGTAGTTTAAAGCTGCAAAACTAACTATATAAAACTACAAAAACTATAAGTGAAATGTCAGTTAATCAGTCAGTTCAGTCGCTCAGTCGTGTCCGACTCTTTGCGACCCCATGGACTTCAGCACGCCAGGCCTCCCTGTCCATCACGAACTCCAAAACTTGCTCAAACTCATGTCCATCAAGTCTGTAATGCCATCCAACCATCTCATCCTCTGTCGTCCCCTTCTCCCCCCACCTTCAATCTTTCCCAGCATCAGGGTCTTTTCAAATGAGTCAGTTCTCTGCATCAGGTGGCCAAAGTATTAGAGTTCAGCTTCAGCATCAGTCCTTCCAATGAATATTCAGGACTGATTTCCTTTAGGATGGACTGGTTGGATCTCCTTGCAGCTCAAATGACTGTCAAAATTCTTCTCCAACACCATGGTTCAAAAGTATCAATTCTTCAGTGCTCAGCTTTCTTTATAGTCCAACTCTCACATCCATACATGACTACAGAAAAACCATAGCTTTGACTAGATGGACCTTTGTTGGCAAAGTAATGTAGTATAAACTAGTAGCAAGACAAAAAAAAAACCTTTTAAATTAGCATAAAAGAAAGGACACCAAAGCAGTATAAAGACCATACACTAGACCACACAATGAAAAATTAAAAAAAAAAAACAAACAAACAGGCAAAGAAGAAGCATTAAAAGCAGAAGGCAAACTTAGAACCAAACTCAGCAATTCCACTTCCTAAAATAAGAAGATATACTTAATCTTTTTTGGACAGTATCTTACTTATTTTATGTGTTGTGAACCACAAGGAACTAAAAGCAGAGTCTCTGGCAGATACTTGCATCCCATGCTCTCAGCGGCACAGTTCACAAATGCCCAGCGAGGGGTGCGTGGATAAGGGAGTGTGGTCTGTGCAGACAGTGGAGTATTATCCAGCCTCAAAAAGGAAGCACATGCTGAGAGGCTACAACACGGATGAAGCTCGAGGACATTACGCTCAGTGAAAGAAGCCAGACTCAAAAGTACAAACATGATGCCTGAGGTCCCTAAGACAGTGAAAATCAGAGACAAAAATAGAATGGTGGGTGCCAGGGGAGAGGAGATAAAGAGTCAGTGTTGAATCGAGGCAGAGTCTCAGTCTGGGAAGATGAGAAGTTTCTGGAGATGGTGGAGGGGGTGGCTGCATAACAATGTGAAGGTACTTAGTGCCACTGAGCAAACACTTAAAAATGGTTAAGAGGGTGAGTTTTGTTATGCATATTTTACCACAGTTAAATTAAAAAAGCAAATACACCTTCACACACGGGAAGTATAATTCAATGGAGGCACGACCCAGGACAGCACAAAAGGTCTGAGGAAGAACTAAAATTCATAATTACCAATAACCTCGGCGACCTGGTGACTCAGATGGTAAAGAATCTGTCTACAATGCGGGAGACTGGGGTTTGATCCCTGGGTCAAGAAGATCCCCTGGAGAAGGGAATGGCTACCCACTCCAGTATTCTTGCCTGGAGAATTCCATGGACGAGGAGCCTGGCGGGCGACAGTCTGTGGGATCGCAGAGTCGGACACGACTGAGCGACTAACACACACACACACAGTGACCTGGAAAGACAGATCAGAACTGGTCACAATGAGGAGCAGAAGACACATTCGTCTGCCTGCCGACCCTTTAGAATATTCAGGTCGTGTACCATGTATCTTTGTAGAAGTATTCGAATATACCCCAAAGCAAACGACAGCGTGAAAGAATGACCCTGACACAGTTACCATAAGCTGATAACACTATATGCTCACTCCACCAATCTCTCTCAGTACCCAGAGAACCAGAAATAACATTCTATCAAAAACTCATGTCTTGACAGGACTGTAAAGACACTGCCTGTGTATTCGTGGGCTCCTGGGACCACACTGATGGAAGCACCTTTGCAGCCTGATCCCTGGGCCTGGGCCCTGTCACTGACAGCCTGCCCGGGCGCCTGTCCATATGTACAAGCAGGTTCGACCTCTGCCACCGGCCATGCAAGGTGGCCGGCAGTGCTGACAGTCACTGCCGGGACAAAGGCTGTGTGCTGCAGGTGGATGCTAGTAAGTGGTTCTGACTGGCTTTGCAGATAACTGGTTGAAGGAATTCTTTCCCACTAAAGTGTTCTACTCTATTGCTTTCTTGTGTGTAGTATAAAACCACTCTTTGGGTTTATAAACATGTTGTGATGATCCAGAACTACTGAATACTCTCAGTTCCCCTTCACGTATCCCATAACACTGTCTCCGGAAGTGACGTACTTTGGGGCTTATTTACATATAACAGTGATTTTTTTTTTAAAAGGTCTTTTTATTTTTAGAGCAGTTCTAGGTTCAGAGCAAAACGGAGAGGAAGGCATAGTGATTTCGCACACATGCCCCATTCCTGTCCCCCTCCTCCACCATCAACATCCCACCAGATGGCACACCTGTTACACTGATGACCCTACATGGATGACAAGTTGTCAGCACCCGCGTCCACAGCTGACACTGGGGGTCACTGTGCTGTACGTCCTGTGGGTTTGGACAAACGTCCAAGGACAAGTATCCACCATCACAGTGTCACTCTAAGTAGTTTCAATGCCCTAATCCTCTGTGCTCTGCCTACTCATCCTTCCACCATCATTCAATTTTTTTAAATTCTGAATTTAAAAACCATAAGGAGGTAGATTTTTTTACCAAGAATTTGGACCACAGCTGTGATAAATAGCTATTGCTTTACCGACAGAATCTTACCGGTCAGTCAGAAAGTGTCTGCTTCCCAGCCCCTTTGAGCCGTTGCTGCATTTATTTTGAAGGGTGTCCCTGTGCTTCTGACTCCGAGGCACACCTCAGATTCTCTGTGCGGGTTCCCAGGTCAGTCTGGCAGGACAGCATCTCCTGGGTATTAACCTGGTGCATTCATCTCCCTAAGGCAGGGAACCAATCTGTTTAAGTCACTGGATAAAAGGCAGGAACAGCCTCATTTGAGATTTGGCATCACATCACCAAACTCCCACATTGTGAGCTGACTGGTAGCTCAGTTTGTAAGCAGTTGCTATTTAATTCAGATGTCGACGGAGATTAAGATCATGGTCTCAACCACACGCTTCTGAGAAGCTACACCTGCCTTTATAATACAAAGGTATTCACGGTCTAATTTTCCAATTTCACCAGGGTAACTTCTCACACATGACTTTACACAAACAATGCATTTTTCAGTTGAATTAAATGAGCTGTTGACATGTAAAAATGCTCAAATCAGATAATTGAAAACTTGAGGTGCATTTGATCAAATGCATTCTAAAAGCTGTTCATGTATAAACTTCACTTTGTGAGGCCAACACAGTTATGTAGATTTTAGGACGCTTGGGGTTTAGCTGAAATGAAAATTGAATTTGATTCAACTTACCCTCAAATTTTCCTGCTGGCTCAGATGGTAGAGAATCTGCCTGCAATGTGGAAGACCTGGGTTTGATCCCTGGGACAGGAAGATCCCCTGGAGAAGGGAATGACAACCCACTCCAGTATTCTTGCCTGAAAAATCCCATGGGCAGAGGAGCCTGGCAGGCTACAGACTATGGGGTTGCAAAGGGTCAGACATGACCGAGCAACTAACACCTTCACCTCATTCAGGATGATGACTCGAATTCCATCTTGTGTGACTCCCACCTGTTTAGATGGAGAAGAAAGCAAATGCTCTCCTGACCAGCCAGCAGGAGTGGCCTGTACATCACACTCTCAATTCTGTTTACATAGGGAGACGCACAGGTGACCACAGGGATGGGACTGAAGGGGTAACTCAAGATGCTAGCTGCGAGCCAGATGGAAGTTCACACCTTTGAATTTGGCATTGAGACCGAATCAGAGCCTGGCCAGCTCCTGAACTGCAACGTACTGTCATTCCTGACACCGGAGGATCAGTCTCCACATTTATAGAAGTGGGACTTCCATGGTGAGGGCCAGAAAACTTACCAACTTTTCACCAGCACAGAAAGTGATTGGGCCAAGACAAACCACTTTGCACAGAGATTTGAATACATTCAGAGGTAAAATGGGCTTTTCGTTCTGAATCCACTGGTCTAAGAACACAAGGTCCATCCATCTAATCCTATTGTCTTGATGAAAACAGTAAGTTATTAAAATGCATTAATTCAGATTCCAATCACATTAATGCTCAGTCAGCTCATTAATAATTGTCCATCAAATGAAATGCAAATGACAAGAGGTAAAATTAATCATGAATTAACAAACTTCCTCTGTGAAGTAGCTTCCAGGAATTTAGCTAATCAGTTCCAATCTGTACATTCAGACACAGACAACAGGTCTCTCAGTGTCCCTTGTAGATTAGTCACGGGGGTGGATGCTGTGTGAAGTCATCATGGCTATGACAGTTGACCTCAGAAGGTGGACTCTCAAGGCTGCTCTTCAGCACAGGTAACAATCACTGTGGTCTGAATCACAGACAGACATGCAATGCAAGATGGACGCAGCTGGGGGTATGCGGGGAGACAGAAGTGGGGCTGGGGGAGAGGTCAGGGAGCAGGGCCTCTCTATGTGCCCCAGGCCCTTGGGCTGTGACTTCAGAGACAGCTGGTGCTGCCCTGAAGGGTAGGGGCAAGGCTGGAGGTCTGGACGTCAGGCCCTGCGGTGCTCTGCTCTGTAGGGGGGCTGCTGTGAGCTGGGGTGTGGTGAACATCCAGCTTCTGTGTGCTCTTCACAGGATCCTTTAAGGGATGGTGGCTGAAGGGACTCAGCTGGGTTGGGATTTTACCAGCAGCTGTATTAAGGTAAAATAATGCTTACTCGCTTATTTTGTTGAAGCCTCTAATAAGAAAAGATACTGAAGCCCCTGTGTCCTTCTGCCAGGGCCAGGGTATTCCCAAATTCAAGTGCAAAACCTAACCCCAAAGGGGTGGTGTCAGGGGGTGGGGCTTTGGGGGATGGTGATGGTATGAGGGTGGAGCCCCCAGGATGGGAGGTGTCCTTATGAAGGAGACCTCAGAGATCTCCCTGCCCCTCGCTCCAGGGGGGACATGGGCTCTCTCCCTCAGCTCTGCCCCTGACATCCTCTGAGCTCAGCAAGTCCGTCCTCCCCAGCACACGCCTAGCCTAAGTAAGACTCCTGCCCTCAAGTCAGATTCTGCTGGTCAACGACAGGCTGCTTTTGAGTTTGTCGTCACTCTGAGGGGACTGTCGCTAGATGACTTGAAACTCCAGGGCCAGCACACATCTGCTGGAGAGCAAATCCCCCCCGAATCATTCTGTTGCTTTGGTAGTCCGTGCTGCTCCTCAGGTTTATTTCTGCCCTTGTTCTCAGCCCACAGCACCAATGTAAACCCGCAGGGTAGGAGTGTGGGCCAAAATTATGGAGCATTTTTCAGCTTTTCAATGTAGCTTCGGAACTGTTTATTATTTCTAAATATCTTGCTAAGATACCAGTCGTTTGGGGAGAAAAAATAGATTGCTCTTAAACCAAATCAGCTTTCACACAGGTCCATTTTGGTACTACTGTAATTGGACTTGACGTTTTTTCTTTAAACAAAGTCACACGCTACTAACAACTTAAACAAACCTTACTCTTTAGAGACGAGATTGAAAAATGCACCGTGTGGTGAGGTTTGCTATTCAAGCTGAACTCTGTAATAGAAAAAGGAGGAAAACAGCTTATCTGGGCTGAGTAAGACTGACCTCCACATTGGCCGGGCAGCTGTCTCTTCTCTACCCAAGCGACAGCAGCCGGATCCTTTCCTCCATCCAGGGCCGTCCTTGCAGAAAGGGTGTCTGGGTGCTGCATCTTCAGACCTCTTGGAAAGGGAATTCTCACTCTGCTATCTTCACAGACTGGTACAGAATCCCCAGATCAAAACCGCTGCCTCGCTTCTCCTTCATTCTATGGAATTTAGTGTTTTGGGTGAGTCCTTTTACGGACTGGGTTGATATTCTGTCCCAAACTTCCATCTTCTCCATTCTGTGCCAGTTATTTCAGTATCTGCTTTAAGTATTCTCCCTTAAGTAATACTGCGTGTTCATTTGTACGTGCCCCACATAATATGCTTGGGATATTGTATTCACTGTAAACTGCATGCCCTGAAATAAAAGCTTTTTCTTTTTACTTTTTCTTTCCACCCTGGAGTCTCCCCTTGAAAGTCATTGATTGGTAAACCGTTTCCCTGTCTTTTTACAGCCTGGCTCAGTTTACCCACACTTTTTCTCTTCTTCCTTTTCCTCTGTGTTCCCAAGCCTACTGACCAAGTGACTGGTTAAGCCAGTTTTTTTTCAGCAGTTTAACTGTTTTTTTTTTTTTTTTTTTTTTCGTCTGTGTTGGTCCTAAATAAAACTCTTGGTCCAGTTGTGTAGAGGTTATTTTCAAACTCAGGTTTGCTGCTGTAAGAGGTGCTTCCAGTCCATTCTCGTCCCTAACGTACTCAAATTTTCCATTGCTTTTCCATCCCCCCCTTTTCCCCATCACCGTGTCCTCCTCTCCTGGGGGAGCTCTACCTGGGTGCTGTCAACTGAGAGGAATGCTGAAGGGTGTCCAACAACCTGCCTGTGTTTCCCTGGAAATGACTCTAGAGGTGGGACCTTCCTCTGCCTCCCACACGTGTGTGCACATACACTTCACACACTTTTTTTTTTAAAGGTTCTTGTGCCATTTGTTGTTTCTTTATTCACCTTCAAAGCTGCAAGATCTGGGCAGAGCCGGCGCTTGTCAACCCCAGGTGCTCAACTACCAGCCCAGGTCCGTCTGCCCGTTCATCCCACTTGCTGGTGTTTACTGGTCTTCCTCTTTCCCCTGAGGTTGCATCTCCGTCTTCAGTCTCATTCCATTGCTTGATTCAATAGCTCTTTGAGAAAACCATGTATCAAAACCCATAATTTTCAGTAAAATACTGTTATGAACGTTCTCCTGCTTTTGTCTCCAAGTATAGTACTGTGCAATTTCATGTCAGGGCATCACAAGCTCATGCCTGACTCCCCTGTGTATTTGCTCAAGTGCCAGGGACACTGGCGCTGCTGCTGTGGTGGCATCTGTGATGGCATTACTGACGGGAATGGGGTGGGGATGATTCTGGTGACATGAGTGATGGTGTTGATGATGGGGATGGTGAAGGGTTGGTTAGGCCCTTTGACCTCAGCTCACTTTACAAAACAACACCCGTGCGCAGAGAAGGCCAGCTGTCCATGTACACTTCTAAAGGAGGAGTCTAATCTTAGGATTTCCTAAGGAAGGTAGACTTGCTGTTTAGCTACATGTCCTAAATAAGCATGCTCTCCAAAAAAAAAAAAAATAGCTGTGACCACTTAAAATTGCTTCGCAGTTGTGTCACTAACTCTGCTTTTTCATGTTCTCTCCTCCCACTGCAAAGAGCATTCCCTGGAAGATAAGAGGGACTAACTCTAATAACCAACTCTCAAGAGGAATTTCTCTATGATCTTGTTCCAGACTGGGAATGCATCTTCCAAGAAGTGCATTTGGGTGTATCTGTGCATGCCCCATGGCCTGTCACCGGTGTGTGCTCCTCTCTGGAGCATCGGTAGACAGCGCAGAGCCCGATACTGGGCTCAGCTCCAAGGAGACAATAGGGTCTTTGTGTGTGTTCTGTTGCTAAACCCACTGTTGTAGTTGTTTCTTTCCTTACTGTTCCCCTTGCTCTGATTTCATCTTTCAATTTATTCTTTTAAAGTCCGTGAATTTTTATATATCTCTTCTTGCAAAGGACAAAGACTATTTGAATAACAATGGGAGGGAACCTAAATTCGGTGCAGAATGAAGACAAAGGGACAAGTTGGGAGCAGCCTGGTCCCCTTCCATATGGAGAGGCTGTCACATGGCATGTCAGCCCTCATCAGCCACCCTTGTCCCAACATTTTATCTTTGCTCCTGCAAAGGTAATGGCATCGATTCTGTGTCTGAACTTCCGTGTAAAGTCAGCGATCAATGTGATCCATTCGCAGGCCTTCCCTGGAGGCTGAGGTGGCTGTGTTCTTTGTCATGGGGGTCACCTCATGATGGCCACCTGGGTCAATGATGGGGGCTCAGAAACCACCCCACAACAGACACTCCCCTCCTTCCAGCCATCCTGACCCCTCTTCCTCCTTGTCATAGTGCTAAGAGAGGACAGTCTTCTGTTGGATAGAAGTATTCTGAGTTTCAGAAAGTTCATATATAAAATAAAAAGGACTTGGCATAAACCCCTAACAATTAGCTTTAATAAAAGAAAAGATTCCTCCCTCACCCACCTCGCCCCCCGCTTTGGACACATGGACACAGACTTTTCCCTTAATTATGTCAGGTGCTATGTTTGAAAGCTCCAGTGCTCTTACTATTTCTGGAATTTAGACAGAGTCCAGCAGTCTGACAACCTGCTCTGACAGGTCCTAAGGGGCACAGATGGGAGCAGATGGGGTGTGTTGCTCAGAGGTGGGCATTTTATTTGGAAAATTGCAGACATATGTAGAAGCAGACAGAATTATAAGCCCCTGTGTATTTATCAGCCTGCTCCCTGAATTTCCTGTTCCCGGCTCACTTTGTTTCCTCTGTGCCTGCTCCGTCCTGAGCAAACCCCAGAGACGTGCCCTTTTGCCAGGAAGGCAAAGTGAAGTGCCCACTGAACTAACCTGCGTGGTGCATTTAGACCAAATCCAGAACAACTCTGCCCAGCATCCCATTCCCGGGTATGGTGTGCACACAGCATAGCCCTGGTAACCAGAACTGTGGCCCTTGAGAAGACAGGGGATGGAAACTCACACACGTCTGCCTGCAGTGCCAGATGCCCGGGGACGACGGGACCGGGGGTGGGAGGAGCCGTGTGGTCTTGCCCATGGCTCTGTCCCAAATCAGTGCTGCACTGACCCTGAGCACTAGGATGTCGCATTTCATCACTCAAAGTGCCCCCAACATTATGCATCAACTTCAGAAACTGGGAACAGAACAGAAACTGGGACCACCCCTCACCTGGTCACAGTTATTGACACCTACTGGGTGTCAATAACTAAGATGCAGGCAGGAAAGTCAGAGGAGAAAGCAGCCCCGAGGCAGCCCCACCTACTGGCTGCCGCCCTCCAGTGTCACAGGGATCTGGGCCCACAGAGACCCCTGACGCCGCAAGTGACCCTGGTCGCCCCAGAGGGACAAGAGCTGAGGAAATAAGGTCCTCTGTTTGTGCTGTATGTAAACAAGAGGGACAATGGCAGGGAGAATGGACTCCCAAAGGGGGCAGTAATGGCTGCTCCCACCTCTGTGCTCAGACACGCACAGTCCACACAGAGGACAGTCCACACAGAGGACAGTCCACACAGAGGAAGAAAGAGGGGCTGCCCGGGGCTCCTCCACCGGCCCTCCCCCTGAGTCCTGAGGAGCCACGGCCAGCACCGGACGTCGGGGGAGAGGCTGTGGACTCGCAGTCGACACAGTGCCACTTACTTAGCTCTGAAGCAGGTCAGGTACCCTGGGTCACAAGAGTTGTCAAAGCGTGGGGTTCAGCACGGGCATTCACAGTCATCAGAGTGTGAGCTGGGTGCCCCGCCATGTCCCCGGTGCCCTGGACCCCTGTAGGGGAGGAATCTCTCACATAAAATGGGGATTAGGACCCACCTGAAGGGAGACACACTGGAAGCTGGTGTCCCATAGATGAAGAGCACAAGATGAGGAAACCCCGAGGGCTGCTGACCCAGGGACGCGCCGGGGGAGGTGTAGAAGACAGTCCAGGATCGTCCCTGTAAAACCCGACACCCCTGGCACAACAGGAAACAGCACCTGCTCCATCAGGAGATCTGCTGGGCATCAGTCCTGTGATACGGGGCCCGAGGACCAGGGCCTTCCTAGACCAGGCCCGTCAGCCTGTCGTACCTCGTCCTTCTGGGAAGGAGGCCCAGTGGGGAATACAGGATGGGACAGGACCTCAGGGGAGGCAGGGAGGCCCCTGAGGACACACGTCCTGTGTCCCTGATTCCTCACCCCGCTGGCCACGCTGCTAGATGGTGCGTTAGGTTTAAAGGATGCCCTCTTTTGTGTCCTGTCATCCTCCAAGTCACAAGAAATGTCTGCTTCTGAGTGCCAGGACCCCAAACACACAACCAGAACAATACATCTGGACATTGCCACTCCAGGCCTTCAGAGATGAGGGGGGGAATCGCTGGGGAAACTTCGGCCGAAGACCTGGAAGACTGACATCTGGAGGAGGGAGCCTCCTCCAACATGAGATGACGTTCTGACTGCTGGTGTTACAAAGGAGGTATCTGACAAAGTACTGTGACCGCCCTGACCACTGACGATAGAGGACAAGATATCCAGGAGAAGCCTCAAATATCACAACCAGGGCCCCAGGGTGTCCGCCTGGGCTCCATTCTCACATAGGGTCAGGGAAGTGCACCCAGGAGAGGGAAGAAGCTGTCTGCAGCCCACCCCACACCCCAGAACTAGAGGATACCTTAGGATTTCCAGGGGTGGCTGGGTTTCCCCACATCTGGATCCCTAACTAAGGTCTAACAGCAAAGCCTCTATATGAAAAGCTGCAAGGAAAGGATGATGACTATTTTAAATGGAAGTCAGAATTCGAAGAGGCCTTTCAAGATTGAAAAGGCAACAACTTCAGGTCCTGCCCTAGCCTCCCAGACTCAGCTAAAACTGTGACCTTCACATTCATGAGAGAGGGCAATCATCCTTGAGTGTTGGGTCAAACACTGGGGCCTCCGACTTGGGTGGTTGGTTATTTCTGTAAGCAATCAGATCAAATCACTAGAGGCAGCCACCTTGCCTATGGGCAACAGCACCTGTGACAACTCACTAAGGAGGCTGGAGAGTGGACGTGTGGTGGGTCAGTCACTACAGGACCCCACGCTGGATCCAGGCTTTAAGGAGTCCTGGGAACAAGACAGCCATCCCCCCAGGTTGGTTCAAGTTCAGAGTGTGCTTTCAGACAACCCAGTGGCGACCACAAAGCCTGTCATATGCTAAATCCTGTTGTCCTGCTCCCCACAGAAACAGGGCCCCCGGAGCATGACTGTACACGCACACAGACGTGATCTATTTCAACTGCCCCTACCTGGGAAGCCAGCGTCTCCCGAGGTGAGAAGGAGGGTCCACAGATAAACAGCTTTATTATGTGAGGGACTCCCAGACCCAAGTCCTAGGCTGCCTCCCCTACCCCACCCGGGGCTTCGGCTTGCAGATGGAGCTGGGAGCCCTCACCCAAGCCTAGAGCTCAGAGGGAAGTTCTCACGTGTTTAAACAGAGTCCTGCACGCACATGGGGAACCTGGAAGGAAAGAGGCATCCTACGGTGGAGAATAAACAGGTGGAACAGGCCGGCAGCACAGTGAAACTCTGAAGCAGTAGGCCTTCCAGAGAGGGAAGCATCTTGTCTCTGGGAACCTCCCTGGTCAGGCTGTGGGCTGACACTGCCGTCCCCCCAGTTTGTGTCCAGAAGGTGCCTCCATGTCCAGCGGTCATCGTTCCCTGCCCCTGGGCGGAGGAGGTGAAGGAAGCTGCTGCCCGCGCTCCACCTTGGGCGCACAGGGCTGCGGGCGCTGAGCTGGCCTGAGTAGCAGGCCCTTGGACCCGTGTTTCTGCACCCGTGGCTGTCCACAGGGCTGGGTCTCCCCGCGAGCGACCTGCAGACAGGCAGCCTTGGTGTCTGTTTGCCCGGACGCCCGCTTGTCTGAGAATCCTGCCCTCTGCTTGGAAGAGGGGCCGGGGTCCCATCTCAGGAGCCCACCAGCATTTCAGTGCTTTTTGTTTTGTTTTCTCTCAACTGATCTGCGTTCTCCATTTCCTCCCATTTAGGAAAACAATTCTAGCCTAGAAGCAGAGGGAGAAAAGAGCTGGCTCTGAGATAAAAATACCCTTCCACACTATTGTTCTCAGCCTCTATTTCCACTTTCCTAAGCCAAGATCTAGGATCGTGCCTGTTGCTGCTCCTGTGGCAGGTTTCCTGAGGAGGCTGAGACAACCCAGGGCCGTGTGAACAGACAGAGGGGTGTGAGCAGGAAAAGGTGGCAGACGTGGTCCATCCACCCACACCCTGTCCCTCCACGACGCTTCTGTGAGCCCCAGAGTGTCCCACGCATGGCTCAAGAAGGAGTGTGGAGCAAGGAGACATCACTAGTGTTTTCTAACAGGGCTTGGGGACCCCAAAGGTGAGTCAGAGGGGTTTCCTGCTCAAGAACACAACCTGGGAGAGGCTTTATGGAGGGCAGTGTAGATCCCTGTGCCCTGGAGACAGGGGTGTTCCTCTCCTCGTGGCAGAGGTGAGGCAGCTCTCATGCGAGGGTCACTGGTGACTTGCTTCAGGGGAGGCCAGAGAGCCCCGCCTGCACCTGCTGTTGCTCAGACTTCTTCACTTGGAAATACTCCACAGGCCGAGGTGTTGTATTTTGGGGAGGCATGTCCCAGACTTCGTCATGGCGATGGACAAGCCTGGCTTAGCACCTGAACTTCAGCTTTGCTCCTCTGCCCCTGCAGACAGGGGACCTGGCTGGGCCCGAGTCCGAACAGCTGCACTAGCTGTCTACGGCAGGTTGGGTGCAGGAGGCCCAAGAAGGATCCCAGGTGTTGCAGCTCAAATCTGCATGGGACAGGAGAGGGTCCGGGTGCCGAGGCCTGTGACCCCCACCCCGGCCCCCATTCTAGGGGCATTCTGACACCCCCCTCCCCGGCTCCTGCAGATTGAAGCCAAGCGAGGGCTTCACAGTTTCCCTTGTGTCAGCCCCTCCCTTTTCTCCCACTCATCTGCTCCCAGGGGCCAAGAGCCCCTGGGTTTTCTAAGGGCTATGTTGACAAGTGTCTCGTTTTCACCATTTTAAGTTTATAAATACATGTGAATCATCATCCATGCCGAGGCATGAAGGCAGCCACTTTCTGTCAACATCTAAATAATCCGACTAACTTCAGTTCTTCTTCCATATGACAGAAATGCATTGCAAATCTTTATGTTACGGTATTTTGCAATTCATATATTCGTAGCAATAACAATTTTCCTTCGTGAAGGCAGAAAGGATTTCTATTTCTCTATCACAATTTCAGTGCTTTGCTAGGAAGGACCTTAATAGCCATAATGATAAAACAACCCATGGAAGAATCCTCTTGGAGGGAGTTTGTGAGTCTCTGTGATCAATAGTGTGGGAGGAAGGGCTCTTTATTCTATAAAATCATAGCTTTTGTGAAACAGAATATGAGCTGTATTTCACTGAGTTCAGATGCCCTGGGGTGCAGGTGTTACTGTCTTGGTGGGGAAGATGCACTGAGTTCTTGGGGAGAGCTGGCCTGGGGTCAGGCCTGCAACATCTGACCACAGGGTCTGGCTGCCTGCCCTCCTCACAGAGTCTCTGCACAGGTTGGTGGTCTGTTACCCGGCAGCTGAGAGCATTGCCATCATACTCTGTCTCTGTGTCTGTCCTGGGACGTCTGGGATGCTAACTCTAGAGGGGGACACAGGGGACAATGGACCAGGCCGGGTGAGGGGCCCAGAACAGCACCTGGCAAACAATGCAGATGAATCTGAACCACAGACTTCTGACCAAGTCTGGGGCGAACACACCTGAGTGTAGGTTAAGATCCTCTGCATGTAACATCTTTCCCAAAAGCATGTCACTTAAAACTTGCTTTATTATTCCAATACTTCCATAGGTGAGACACCAGTTGTTGACCTCATGTGACCCAGAGCCCTGGAAGCAGGTTCCCACCAGACACTGAAAGCTGGTGCCAGATTAGGACCCCTGCCTGAAGGACCCCAGGAAACCACCTGCTGTCTTGTAGCCTGAAGCACTCCTTTCCCGGGGTGGGGCGTGGCCAGTGAGGAACCAGTGAATCACCTGGGTGTGACATTTAAGGAGGAACCAGAGAAGAAAGACGCAGCCACTCTCAGGAACAGAAATAAATACTATCTTAATGCAACATTCAAAACATCAAAATTAATGCAGAAAAATCATGATGTACATAAAACAAAATCTGACATAAAGACAGCTTTGTGATGAGCCACACTGAAGCCTGAGGCAAGAAGAAATCAGGAATAGTAATTCTGTCTTTATTTAATATGCTGATTTTTTTTTTGTCATGATGTTTGTATTAATTCTTACTTTTTTGACATTCTGCATTAAAATGGCAGGGATCAAGAGGACAGGGGCTCTGGGCCCAGGCAGAGCCCTCCATTGCCTCACTCTCTTCTTGACAGGCCTCGTGGGAAAAGGCCGGGGGTCACCTTCAGAGAAGCCATGCTGTCCTCTCCTTCATCTCTTTAGGGGCCCAAGGGGGTGGAGCCAGGGGATGGGGAGATAGGAAGTGAGTCAGGACTCACTTGATCTACTTCATTTACTTACTCACCGGTTTGCTCATTTCTTCCTTCATTCATTTGTTGATTAATTCCATTGCTCATTCACCTGTTTGTTCACCTGCTCACTTTCTTGCCCAATCCCTCATCACTTTTCTCATTTGTCCACTCACTCTTTCATTCATTTATTTGTTTACCACACAACTGTCTCCTGGCACAAGGTCAGCACCTAGCTCCAGGACTGGACAGGAGGTCCCCCTGTGCCTTCTGTGACTTCAGCCTTCCTGACAGGCCTTCTTGCGTGGCGTGTCCCCCTGCCCCTACCTCCCTCATCCACAACAGGATGCACCTCTGCTAGTGAAGTTTCATCCTTCCTGCCCACCAGGTCTCAGGGAATAAGCTCAGAGGGACCACATTGGGCCGCCCTGCAGGATCTGGTGGGGTGCGTCCTGGGTGGCTGGGAACACCAGGTCAGGGTGAAAAGGGGACCAGCTGGAGTTGGAAGGAGTCGCTGGTGCACCACTCCCCTTCAGGGACACGGTGGCCTCCCCTGGCCTCTGGGCAGGCCCTCAGGAGACACATCTCTGGGGCAGAGACTCCAGGCTGGGCCGTCTTCCCTCTGAGACATGAGAGCAAACGGGGAGAAGGGCTGGCCCAGGGTAGATGACCCACGTAGATGACCCACGAGACACTGGGATTTTCAAAAGGGGGATAGACAAGAAGGAGGCTCTTCCCTCTTGAGTTGGGGATCCACATTCTTTGATCCCAGGCCCCCTGGCGCTTGGGGGCAGTTATTTATAGCATGGAAGCCTTTTGTACAAAATGAGGGCCACCCAGGCTGCAGGCTGCAGGCTGCAGACTACACCACACTCCAGGTGAGTGTTCTGCTTCTGACTGGGATCCTACTGATGTTTGCAAACACACACAATGTGAGGATAACAACCACTAGGTATAACTTGTGTTTCTGCCACATCTCCGCAGTGGAGCAGGTTCCAAGAGCAAGCTCCACAGGGAGTGGGCTGACAGGGGAGAACCTAACCGGACGGCCACTGGGGTCTATCTTAAACCAGCAGGAAGACAGCCTCAGTCTTCATGCCCTCGCCATCTAGTCTGGTGATGGGAAGGGCCATGTGGGCTCCCTCTGCTTTGCTGGGAACCCTCTTGATTGTCCCTAGGCTTCCTGGCCACTGCACTGGGTCCAGGACACAGCGGGTGGGGTTGGGGTCCCCAGGAGCTGACGACTCCCAGGACCCAGGGTCCTGCCCCCCACACCCACCAGGTGTGGAGGGATGTTTCCAGAGGCCTGGGGTGTTTTCCCCTGTGACGCACCTTCGCATCAAGATATTAACCTGCCAGCACTAAGCGCCCCTCAGGGGCTCCCTGATGGCCCAGCACCCATCCCTGCTCCAGCCAGCATCCGGATGGGCAGGTGTAGCGCTTCCCCAAAGGCCCAGGAGGTGGCACCCGCGCCCTCAGAATGAGGCCACTGCCCCCAGGGACGCGGCTGGAGTGCAGCCTGCTGCTCCTTAGTGGGCAGGTGGCCTCAAGTTACTCCATTGTTCGGTGAAACCACGCTCCTCACCTGCACAAAAGGCCCCTTCAAAGCTCACTCAGCGAGTCTGTGGAAGCTGGGCTCGTCTGTCCTGCTGTGGCTGTGGCCACCCTAGCTCTGCGCTTGTCGCCTGACGTCCTGGGCCCTGGCTCATGTAGGGGTGAGAGGTGAGCTGTGTCCCCCACGCACCGGAGGGCAGCTTGAGGAGGGTTCCCGAGGCTGGAACGCAGCCAGACCCTGACAGTGGGAGGTCACCTGCGTTCTAGGGTCCCGGGACCTCCCGGACAACCCACCAAATCCAGGTCAGTGTGGGGGTCAGACCTGGGCCCCTTGCTGCCCCTGGTGCCCCTGTCCCCGTCCTTCAGATGACTGAGGAGAGGCCCCGTGGGCAGGTGGAGAAGATGCTCTGGGCAGCTGGTCTGCTGCCGAGCCCGATGGTCTCTGAAGCTCCCGGGGACCAAGTGCAAACCTGCGCATCCTCCGCAGCGCGAGTCCCCAAAGCTGGCGGCCTCTTCCTGGGGCGGACTCGGCCTGGCCCCGCTGCTCTGCCAGCGCAGGCCCACTCTGCACGGGAGACAGCTTGCCTGAGCGTGGAGAGCCGCGGCCCAGGGTCAGAGACGACCCACGGAGCGGCTTAGGGGCGATGGCACAAAGGTCCGCGCGGTGGAAACCACCGCCGGCTTGCAGGGTGATGGGGTGCTTTCCGCGGTTGGATTCTGCACTTTCGCGCTTGCTCCAGGGGACTCCCTTATTTCTAAGAACCCTGGCCCAGTATCGTTAAAGGAGGCATTATTTTGTGTTTAGTGGAGCACCAAATTGGTGAAATACGGCTGCAAACCTGGAGATGATTACCCCTGTTGCCATGGCGCCGCACCACCCTGCGTTTACCTGGAGACCCTCACACGCTGAGAGCATCAGGCCCCCGAGGGCCCCAAACCGTGGCCCTGCTCGGACAGTGCTTCATTTCGCTGCGCCCTCAGGGAGCACCCACGTTCTCAGTAAAACAGCAGACGGCTAGTGAGCCCCTAGCTGAGGCAGCGCTGCACGGCTGTGCACGCCCACTGCAGGCCAGCCCGCGCTCGGGGACACACGTCTGCTCCCGCACGTGATTACGGGCGGATGGGCACGCTCGCACACACATACAACACACACAGACTTGGGAGAGAAAGAGTCACATTTATGGGGAACAGGGCTCCCCAGGGCCAGCCTCTCGGAGCAGAGGAGGCCGGGAGGAGGCCTGAGTTCTGACGCGCTATGGTGAGGCCTGGCAGATACCAAGCCCACAGTGGCAGGGACGATCGCTCAGCTCTGGGGGGCTCTGTGCCCCCACTTCCTGGGGACTCAGTATACACCTTCACCTGCCAGGTGAGCTGATCCTCATCACCAACTGTGGACATCAGGGACGCATGGCCCGGACGGCCGGTGGAGATGCAAACCCACAGCACCTGTGTCCCTGCCCTCCAGCCGCACCCCCAGGCCCCCACAGCGCCACTCACCCGCTCAAACCCTGGTCGGGCCGCATCGTCAAGACGCCCATGACCGAAGCTGCTACAGGTGGCTCTGATGCAACGAGAGAGACATCTCACAGGGTTAATACACCACACAAATAGTAGTTAATAAACCGAGAGTGAACACTTGAGAGGGAGGGTTGAGGAAACTAATCACTGGCTTGGATGGCTCAGGACAGCTGTGTCTACCAGGAATATTTTCAGCGAAAACAGGGAAAGCACATTTTGTCAACATTACAGCAAAACCTCAATACTTAAAATTGTATAAACTGAGTCAGGAAGCCGGCTATAGTGGGATCAACTAACGCGTGCCTCCATGACACAGTGGAGCCTGGATCCCGAGGTGGGATGGACAGTGTGACCCCTGCCACCAGCCACGTGGCTCCCACCTGTCCTCCCTGGACCCTGTTTGGGGTGGGGTTAGATGGGGCTCTGGTCCCTGCAGATGTCAGACATCCTTCATCACAGCAGAAGCTGCTCAGGCACGAGGCCCTGAGGAGTTTGCCCCAGCTCTCCGCTCCTTCCTGCCTGGCTGCGCTCAAGGGAGCCCCTAGCTGTGCCTGGGCTTGATAAAAGCCTTTTCAAGTGACACCCACAGACAGCACTCCAGGACTCCCCAGCTTGCTCTAAGGAGGTTTCACGTTCCTGCCTCCATGTTTGACTTGTGTTACTGTCTGTGAACGAAGGCCGTCTCTACCTGGCTGGCCGTTCCCTGCGGGCGTCTGCCATGATCGTGGTGGCTGGCTGCTGCTTCTTCACTTGACTGGCTTGGTGATTATGCATAATAGCAGCCTTCCTGCCCAGAGAAAGCGCCTTGTTTATTTTAGCAAATGTTCTTAATAGCCTTAATCTGCTGTCCAGTCAATAAGGTGCTCATCGACTTCCATGATAAATGAAATGTTTTCCTGCAAAAATCCAGATGAAATGCTGGTCTCCAAGGACATAAAAGGGACACACTGTTTTCTTAACCTTTTAATCCTGGGTGTTGGGACAGCAAAAACGAGGTCATTCTCAACCACTCTGTTCACGAGCTTTCACAGTAGCTGACCTAATTCTTACACCCTTTCAGAGAAGTGAGAGCTTAGGTGCAGAATATCGGACTCTACAGGTCACCTTGGAGATACCAAGAGCCCCAGGTGGCCAGCTTTGATGGGTCTGAGAACCTAAATGCTAACGTTTTCCAGGTGTCCCCACTGGTGTGCTCCTTTGAATCCAAACACTAAGCCTTTAGAAAGCACTGTCTCTGGTACAAATTACTTTAAACGTAATAGCAGCTTCTGGGTGATGGAATGAGGCCCTCAGTCCTCCCCAGGGGCTGGACGAGGGCCTGGATACAGGGGCATGGATGCTGGAGGCCCAGCAGCCACAGAGCTCCACGCCACGTGGCCTTGGAGGTCCTGCCTTCAAGTGAGCCGGGAGGTTATGTGGGGTTAGGCCAGGGAGCCAGGAGGCCAGGGATCCTGAGGCAGTTATCCAAGCAAAGGGAAAGTTGGGACTAAAATTTCCAGCACCAGTGATGGACTCTTACAGGGGCCTGCCTGGCCTTGATTCAAGAGTGGACACGGTGTACCATGAGCGTGCACCTCCCGTGACCCTGGGAGGTCAGAGTGGGGAGTAGAGGCCAGGGTCAGAGTCTCGGGCAGGGTTAAGGCTGGCCCAGGGGCTTCATCACTTCTGGAAGCCCGTCTTGCCATCAGTCGGTATAGTCTGACATGCCCAGGGGCCTGCAGTGGTGACTGCCCATGGTAAGCAGGTGGTGAGGAAGCTTGAGCGGCAGGAGAGGGCCAGGCGGCCACAGTGCAGCCCCCCCCACGCTGGACAGGGCTGAGACTGGGCTGCACGCAGCTACTGGGTTGACGGGCTCTCTGACACTGTCCTTGCTCGATGATCGTCCAGCGGATGGACACTGGTCAGGACCCCAGCCTCCACTGGCATTCCTACTTTGAGCTCACGGAGGCTGTGGTCTGTGCTGGGGTTTGGTCTTGTCCATTCGTTAATGAAAACCACTGTCTGCCAGGAAGCAAGAGGCACTCTGAACATTCCCCGAACGTCCACGTCCGTTATGTTATGGATTTCTACTAGATATCAGATGAAGAGACTTCAGAAAGGTTTTGTGAGAGTTGGGAGAGTGCAGCCACTTGCTTTTTCAACAGGAGGCTTCATCCAGTGTCCTGAGCACACGCTGGGCTCCGGGGTTGTGGGAGCACTCCTGAGGGTGAGGGTAAGAGCTCCTCCTTCTCTGCAGGAGGAGCGGGAGCAGAGCCAGGGAGATGTGGACATAGACAGGCGCTTACCCAGGCGAGCCTGCCGGCCACCCACCATCCACCTGCTGGAGCCCCGGGAGGCCGGGTCGTTCAGTCCTAAGGCCTGAGGTCCAGGAGTGCTGATGTCCGAGGGCAGGAGAAGATGGACCTCTCTGTACTGTTCAGCTTGGATGGCGCCTACCACGTTGGAGAGGGTGGCCTTTGTCACTCAGCCCACAGATTCCAGTGCTGCTTGCTTCCAGAAACTCCCTCACAGATGCAGGCCCGGACGTCCCTTTTCACCAGCTGTCTGAGCCTCCGTCAGCCCTGTCAAGTCAACACATTAACAGTTCATTTAAACTGTCACGAGAAGTTAAAATCCTAATATAAGAGAGATTAGCATAGGCAATATAATACAGATGGTACAATGAGAATATGGTATAGATACATATTATTTGTTTATTTTTAGTGAATTCATTAATTTAACAGACATATGACGGTCCCTGTGTTACAAGCCCCGTTTCAATTCACAAAGAGAAAAACAGCAAAACACCATGAGTAAGTTCCGAGCAGTTTGGGGGACATTCTTACATGTTTCTGTAACTGGTTTGGTCTTCATTTGACCTTTCAAATGTAAAAGGGAGTTTTATTGTTTGTCTGAATGTCCAGTAAACTCGGTAAAGTTCAGCCGTCCCATGACCATGGCCAAGAGCAGACAGAGGTCCCCCAGGGAGGGTGACCACTCAGAACTGCTGGGCCGGCCTTCCTCTGACTTCAAGTTTTTACCCAGAAGATGGAATGGATAGGAGATAGCTGAGTGAGGCCCGTAGGCAGTTTGGGAAAGTGACCATGGCTGGTCTCAGAGGCTGCAGTGGACAGCACTGTGTTGTGAAGGGCACCTTGGGTTACTTTTCTGGTCATCGTTACTCTGATTAACGCTGGACTTCAGCTCCCGAGTGAGGGCTGTGGGACCTGGTCATGTGCTCAGTGAATTCGGTGTCAAGTGTTTTAAAGGGTCATCTCCATGTCCTTTGCACAGAAACACAAAATACAAAACATACCAAGTTGTTTTCCTTCTGACCGTTTGAGTCACAAGTAAGAATGTAGAAATAAATGTTTTTTCCCCAGCTTTACTAAGGTATATTTGAGAAAACTGCATAAACTTCAAGCGTACAATGTGATGATTTGATATATGCATACATTGCCAACGATCACAATTCAATTAACATGTCTGTCACTTCAAGTTGTAGTTCAGTCGCTAAGTCGTGTCCAACTCTTTGCAAGCCCATGGACTGCAGCACACCAGGTTTCCTTGTCCTTTACCATCTTCCTGGAGCTTGCTCAAACTCATGTCCATTGAGTCGGCGATGCCATCTAACCACCTCATCCTCTGTCGTCCCCTTCTCCTTTCACCTTCAATCTTTCCCAGCATCAGGGTCTTTTCCAATGCATCAGCTCTTTGCATTAAGTGGCCAAAGTATGGAGCTTCAGCATCGTTTTTGTACTTGTGAGAACATTCACAATTTACTCTCTTAGCAAATTTCAAGTACACAGCACAATATTGTTCCCTGTAGTCACACGCTGTACATTTGGTCCCCAGACCCATTCATGGGATAAGAGAAGTGGGTGGGCCTGTGCTGGCCCAGGGTCAAGCCCCTCCTCACTGGGATTCCTGGTTCTTGTAGGTCAGGCACCTGGAGCTCTGGCACCAGCTCATTCCTTGGGGTCTGCCTTGTGTGACCCTCCTGCTGGCTGGTGATGCACCTGACCCCCTCAGCACAGAAGGGACGCAGCTCCAGGCCCTGAAGCAGAGCGCACCACTAACCTCTGAGGGTCCTGTAAACACGGCGAGGACTAACCGAGCACAGTTGTCCCGAAGGCGGCAGAGACGGGCCAGAGGAAGGCAGCAGGGATGCTGGCTGTCCCGGGATGCATCTTGCCTGAATCCCAGAGCCAAGTTAGTTTCAGCCTGGTTTGTGCTGTTCTGCGCCTACCCTGAGCCCTTCCAATCGCCGCAGGAGACTTCCCCTCAACCCCTCACATGAACTGCGCTGTCTGGTCCACTCAGGAGCTTCCCAGAGCCTTGGAGCCTGATCAGACAAGACCTGTATCTCCGCCTGGCACACATGCCACCACTAGCCACGATGGGGAGTAATCTCATGTGAGCCAGCTTTAGCTCAGTGTCCCACCTGGAGAGGCGTTTTTGCAAACCATGGGTCCTGACCCACTAGGCTCACGAGATCAATTTAGTACGGAAGGAAGGAGAGATGGAGACACAAAGAAAACAGAATAGAACAGAATTAAGTGTGCTGCATGTGATAAAGTATCATGTCACAGTGTTGAATGGTTGTGTGTGTGTGCCTGCACACATGCACTGGATCGTGATATAAAATTTAATTAAAAGAGTTTGCAGTCACTGAGATAATCTGATACAGTTCAAGTAGCATATACATAGGGCTCTTACATCTGAATTCTTTCCTAAGAAGGAATTGTCCTATATACTTAAAAAACATTTATTTGAATTGCATTTAAAAACATCGAGCAGGACTTTTTTCCATCAACTTCCTTCTTTTTCTATCTTCTATCTTCTTTTGTGACAATATCATCTAATATGAATAGTTTGGGTTTTGTGTTTTTTTTAATTTGGCTGCATCAGGGCTCAGTTGCGGCATGCGGGATCTTCTTTAGGGTGCACAAACTCTTTAGTTGTGGTGTGAGAGGAGAAGGGACGACAGAGGACGAGAGGGTTGGATCACCGACTTGATGGACATGAGTCTGAGTAAACTCTGGGAGTTGGTGATGGACAGGGAGGCCTGGCATGCTGTAGTCCATGGGGTTGCAAAGAGTTGGACACGACTGAGCAACTGAACTGAACTGAACTGAAGGTTCAGTAGCTGTGGCGTGGGGACTCAGTTGCTCTGTGGCATGTGGGATCTTAGTTCCCTGACCAGGGATCAAACCTGTACCCCCTGCATTGCAAGGCAGACTCTTAACCTCAGGGCCGCCAGGGAAGTCCTGTACGTAGGGTGGTAATGAGCAGACACACAGTGGGCATGAGTCCTCGCACGGTCAGCAGCTTTCAGTGAAGATTCACATAGTCGGGCACAGACATGAGTCTGTGTAAGATGAGAGTACAATAGACCAGACAGGGAGAGAGAGGGCTGGGAGTGGTGTGTGTGCGTGTGTGGGAGTCCTCTCAGCTCGGCTTCCTCTAGGACTTTTTCAGGGGTCTGAGCTGCACATCAGGGGTGGCTGAATGAATGGCTGTTTTGCTCTTCACTGCTCCCCCTTTACTTGGTTGAACTGCCTTGTTTTAAGTCTACTCCTCCTGGTGCCGTGCTGTAAATCAGTTCTTCCTTTAAGGAAGAGCTGTTCGGGAAGGTTCATTCTCGCTAGTTTTCTCATCTTCTCTAGAGAGTGAGCAGCAGTCTGGAGTGGAGTGGAGGCAGCTCTGACTCAGCTCATCTTCTGTGTGGTTTGTGCTCTGCAATCGGCTGTGGCAGCTGGCTATTTGCACAGAAACTAGGCCCTGGAGAAAGTGTCGGGTGGGCGTGGAGCCCCGACCCCACTGATGTTTCAGAATTATCCCTCCTTGATGGCTGTATGAAAAACAGTTTTTGTTTCCCAAAGATTCAGTGTTTATTTCAAAAATTAAGATCCAGCGGGAGGAATAAACATTTTCTTGTATGATTCCTTAATTCATGGTTTCTTCTCTTTGCATAGGAGAGCCCCAGGACAAAATATTTTACCAAAAAAGGGAAAAATCAAGTTTGTGGTTGCAGTGATGAGATTTGTAAAAGACATGGTTTCCTAGTGGATAAGAAGGGAATGACGAAGTAGATGAATATTTAGTTGAGTGATCCACCCAAGTTCCTCGAAATAGCAGACCTGGCTCAGTCGAGTAAAGTAAATTTAGGGCCTGAAACCTCTCAGAAATACAAATATTCTGTGAGGTGAGGTCCAGCCTAAGAGATCTGTCTTTTGTGATTCGTATTCATGTGAAAAATAGAATGTCTTCTGACATACAAGAATCAAGTGATTTAGGATTAAATGCAAGTAACAAAAATTACAAAACCAGAGGCAGTGCTGAGGGGTGTAACTGATGTTAGGTTGGTCAGCCACCTGCACTTACGGGCTGGACTTAATTTTCTAAAGTGACAAGGTGATGCTTAATCACTGGTCACTTGTTTCCGAGAGAAATTTAGTTAGCAAGGGCAAGTGCGTTCTTCCTGTTTGCTGCTACTTTCTGTCGCCCTCATCCAGGAGCTGGTCTGCATCGGGGGTGACCATTAGGATGTGTGCGGCCCACGATCAGCAGCAGGTAGACAACAGGCTGAGCTTCTGAAATGGCTGGAGGAGCCACTTCAGCCCTGTGGGTCTATGTGTCCGGTCACCAGAGCCCACGGTTTCAGTGGTCGGAGCTGGGGAGCACAGTGACCAGCTTACCACCAGTGTTCCATGTTCCCCGCACTGGGGCGAGCCAGGTCTCTGCACCTGAGGCGGAGGACTGGGTTCTTGCATTGAGGCCAAGGTCAGACTGTGCTCTGGGTCTAGATGCTTCGCTGTCATTTTGCCACTTTTGCCGGAGCCTGGGGTCCCCCGAGGTGATGAGCTTGTCAGCAAGGCTGCCTGTTCTACTATTTTCTGCTCAAGGCTGGGGAAGGGCTCAGCCCTCACACAGCTGCTGCTGGGGCAACAGACAGGACGAGGACAATGTCAAGCAGACTCTGGTGGTGCCTCCACTGAGGAGGCAGCGTTGGGGGCTCAGGTCTTCCCTTGGGGGCGGCATTTATGGAGCGTCCGGGCCTAGTTTGAACCTCACCAGGACCCCATGAGAAAGGCAAGTGGGCACCCTCATCTCATTCCCCAGGGGCTGATGCCCAGAGGGCAAATGCCTTTGCCAAAACCTTAGAGGCAAGAGCGTAAGTCCACTCCAACAGGACCTGCGGTGTTCCCTCATCGGTGGGTATGACTGAGTCGGGCAACTGCGCCCCACAAGGCCGAGCAGCCGAAGGGCACACCTGGAGGGCAAGGTGATGGCTGCTTCCACTGAGGTGCCCTGGCTCTGGTGCCTGGGACTGAGTGTCACCAGTGGGAGGGTGCAAAGGAAAAGAAGGAGCGCAATATTCCACCCATATTTCTCCACCCTAACCATCCATGCACCCACTCTTACCGGCTGCTGAAAGCTCTGGCCACCACCTGAGTTGATGTGCACCCCAGTCTCTTCGTGGGCAACGTCCCAGACCCTTGCTCCCCTCCAGATAGTCTTGGGGCTGCTGAGATCCCATGGCTTCCTCTGCTCTCGATTCTGACTCTCAAACCACAATGGGCGTGGAGACACCACCGTGGATGCTTCCACCGGGTGGAAGGCTTGGAAACCATCGGCCACCACCCAATCCTGCCAAACCCAAAGCAGGCGTGGTTGACAGGGCAGGGAAGATTTCAGGCTGTTCCTGCTGGAAATAGAACCACCTGAGAGAAGATGCCACCAACCGTGACAGCTTCTGAAGCATGGGGTGGAAACTTTTCCCCTCCTTCTGTAGATTTTTATGTAATTGTGTCTCTGATTCTACGTAAATCTGCCATTCAAATCCCATTTCCGAAGCCCCGAGGCACCTGTCTACGCAGCAGCATAAATCCACTTCCCCAGGGCTCTGTTTCCACAGCAGTGTAAACACAGTCACTGCATTGGGAGCCCACACGTTGAGAAGGCCTGTGTGTCCCTGTCTCACACAAGGTGCTACCAACACCGTCTCGATCGCCCTTGGTTTGGTTATTTTTCTTACTTGTACTTGATGATGTCTTTAACATCGTGGTTTCATTCTTGCTTTGCTCCACTTTAAGTTTTCATAAACTCTGAAGTTGTATTTTTCCTAGATATTTACAGAAGCCTACAACATATATCAATTTAGATCTCCAAATAGGAGATGTGGCATATATTCAAAGGAAAGATATGCAAAACAGAAAGTAAAATTTAGACTCACTATGGTCAGTGGAGGAAATGTAAAGAAGGGCTCCACGGGGCATCCCCAGTCCCGCTCGTGCATCGGGCGCCTCAGCGTCCATGGCCCAGTGACGGCTGCTCCAGGGTCAGGTGGCCTTCACTGTCACAAGACAGTTATCCGCAAAGTCATGACATCATGTTAATAGAAAATGCACACTTTCCGTTGTCCTTTCTGGGTGTTCACTTCAGTTTTCTTTATGCTAAACAAACAGACCCTTTGCAAATATTATTGTTGGATTTCAATATCTCAGAAATAGTTTTCTGTTGCATTTCTGCTGAAAATACCCTCCACTTTCTCAGGCTGAGCACAGTCACTCCCCAGGTGGGAACTTTGGAGGATCGATCAGGGGAGACTCAACTGGAAAGTGCGCATGACAGAAGAAAGAGTTCTCGTCTGCAAGAACGTTTATGGGCCCTTCACTGAAAGCAGCAGATCTAAAACAGTGAGAGTGAAACAAGTGCAGCGACCCTTCTGACAAAAAAACAACAACAAACAACTTCGGCCATCAGTGATAACTTGGTTAAAAATGTCTGCAGTGTTCTATTTTAATTTTTTGAAGTTACTTTACACTGGTCAGAATGCCCATATTAAAAATCTATAAATAACAAATGCTGGGCAAGGTGTGGAGAGAATGAAACCCTCAGTTGGTGGGGATGTACACTGGTGCAGCCACTGTGGAGAACAGTATGGAGTTTCCTTAACTGGGCACACACCCAGAAAAGATGAAAACTCTAATTTGAAAAGATACATGCACTCAGTGTTCACAGCAGCACGACTTAACAATAGCCAAGACATGGAAGCAACCTAAGTGTCCATCAACAGATGAGTGGAATAAGAAGATGTTGTATGTATATACAATGGAATATTATGCAGCCACAAAGAAGAATGCCATTTACAGCAAGAAGGATAGACCCAGGGATTATCATATCAAGTGAATTAAGTCAGACAGAGATAAATATCATTTATCATTTATATGTAGAAACTAAAAAATTGATACAAATGAATTTATTCACAAAACAGAAATAGACTCACAGACACAGAAAACAAACTTTAGTTACCAGAGGGGAAATGTAGTGGGGAAGGATAAATTAGGAGTCCGGGATTAACAGATACACACTACTATATATAAAATAGGTAAACAACAAGGACCTACTATATAGCAGAAGAACCTATATTTAATATCTTGAAATAACCTATAATGGAAAAAATATGAAAAAGAACACAGGGACTTCCCTAGCAGTCAGTGGTTAAGACTCCATGCTCCCAGTGCAGGGGGTCCAGTTTCAATCCCTGGTCAGGGAACTAGATCCTGTATGCCACAACTAAGATCCAGTGAAGTCAAATAAATAAATAAATATTTTTAAAAGGGAAAAGAATATCTATGCATTTGTAATACTGAACCACTGTGCTGTATACCTGAAGCTAACGTAAAATTGTAAATCAACTATAATTAAAAAAAATTAACATTTATTTTTTATATATATATTTTTAAATTAATTTTTATTTTTTTAGTTTGTTTTGCTTTACAATACTGTATTCGTTTTGCTATACATTGACATGAATCAGCCACGAGTATACATGAACTCCCAATCCCGACCCCCACCTCTCCCCTCC